>JAHHFK020005481.1:0-53959 GCA_024533555.2 Aedes koreicus | reverse complement strand
AGCCATCAGTCATAGTTATTCGTCGTTCGTTCATGAACCTCCAGAAGCTCTTCGGATTCGTTTTGACACGACTCTGCAATTGAGACTGATGAGCGTTGTACAAGCTGTTATTGAGGTTTGTTTAATCGCTGTTGGCGGGTGGGTAGCTTGCCCTCGTAGAGTCGCCGCAATATTTACTGTGGTTCCTCAGAGCAGCCCTTTAAACTCGTTTCAAATGTTGGAATTAGACCAAGCGGCTTGGAGGCTTACGTTGGAGTTTTTTAGGCACGCATTGGTCAACGGAGTGCAGCAAAATACCACACATATATAATCGGAGCAGCAAAATGCCACACATATAGAGATCTCACATCCCCATGTGCAAGGCTCGTGTTTTAATCCACACCGGCATCAAAGTTGCTCATTATTTCGAAGTCAGCATGGGTGAAGTCATAATAAACATTTACGATGTGGTCATGGAAGCTGAACTCAGGATTAAACTCCAGTGTTGGAGCGGTGTTGGAGCTTCATCGGAACATCTTTAACCCAATTCCTAGCTAATGAAACAGAGATTCAGCAAGCGGTTATTCGCTTTCGGACTGCCATTAACTTACCGAAGTCTGACGGTATAATAAGCATCCAACAAGGAGAGAGACGCCGGTCGGAATTATGAACAGGAATTGTCTGGACCGCGGATACCTTTAGTATCGTAATGCCATGGAATCGTGCTGAAGTTATAATATCCCACGACGACGATGTTATCTTTGGGTCCCATTTTTTACACGATTCAATCCAAAGAAAGAACATAAGGCTCGATATTGATAAGGTCGGATAAGGTCGCTAACACGATCGAGGGGATCTGGACCACGCAGATAAACAGAGTCCCGGTTTTAGTAGATATCGCCACCCAAAGATGTTCAACCGTTGAGTCTTCGGGAGGCTTCACAAAGCGAGATTTGAATTTTGAGCGCACGGCACGAAGAACTCTACCGCCAGATTTCTTGTTGCTATTGAGCCGGTAGAAATAATATGTGTCGTCGATAATGCGCCTTAGGCGTTTAGGCGTTACTGCATACCAACTGGTAATTGTCGAGCGACCTTTTGATACCACCTGCGTTCTGGAAGTACAGGAGGGCTTTCAATGAGGGAGCAGAGGATTCGGCAGGCAGCGATCTGAAAGATGATGCAGCATCAGCCCGAGCAACGTCATTAGATGAAAGATACTTGCCACGGATGGCAGCTTGGAGAGCTCTGTCCCCATCTCTAGACCCAGGGCCGGGACGACTCTGACGGCTGAAACAAACAAATAGAACATCGTAGCTGTAGAAATTAAAATTTATATTTATTTTCACCATTATGTTTAAACAACTATTAAGCCACTCGGCTTCAACCTGATTGACCGATTTATGAAAACAAAGATAAATTTCAATTGAAGAACGTTTTAAGATCTTCAATTGAATATACGCTAAGAAGAAACGATGCTCTGTCTGACATTTAGATGGAAACGTTCAATCCTCTACACACCTTAGGCATGTGCAAACGTGAACAGTTTCGAATAAAGAATAATGAACCAATTTGATACTGCGCTTATTATTTTTGAATCCATGCAAAACAATGTCAACAAACTGTAAAAAAATCAAACTAATTATTCAATTCCACTGCTGTAAATCCGGAACTAATCTAAATTAACGACTGCTCGTAAATTATTATGAAACCCATCTGAATAGCCACCAAGCTTCAACTTCAATCTGTTCGAATCTTCTCACAGCAACCTGTATGTCTCCTTTCAACAACATTTCACTATCCGGTTTCCTATCCGTATAATCGTTGCCCAGATCCATATCACCAACCGTTGCAAGCTGTGCTTCATGGATCATTAGCGAAGGCTCATCGTCATGAGATACATTAGCACTCCCTGGGAGGACCACCAACGAACGTGTGTTAGCCGTTGGATCACTTTATTTAGTCTCATCCAGCCCAATCAAGCAATCGATGATCATTCAGCCACCAGATCGGGGACCAAGCTAAACGATGGCCATCAACTTTTCACTTCCATGCATGCAGCTAAAAAATCTTGGTTTCCTTGAGTTCGGCTTGCAATTCCAAATTTTCTTCGGGTTAGTAGCAGTAGTAGCCAAACTGAGCCAGTTTGCTCAACAGAACAACATAACAGGTTGGTTTGAATTCCGAAACATGCTGACGCTAGCATTTTGCATCGGTGAGGATTTGCATAATCACCCAGCGCAGGCAAACTTAAATATTGAAGGCTCTGGAAATTAATCATTGGTCTCTTGCATGGTGATCAGGTAGACCTTGGAAATATTTTTGGTGGCATCCGCTCGACGAGTCACCCCCACATAAGGGGTGTGATAATGTTTCCTCATTGATGTATGTAAAATTTATCGGTTGGAACAGACTTCAGGTGATTTGTGGTTTGTGATAGATTTGATTTTGAGGATGATTTTTTTTTTTCTTTCTTCCCAATTTTTTTTTTTTTTTTTCTTTTCACTCCTTCAAATTTTATTCCTTTATTCCCTCCTTTTTCTTTCTTCTTTCTCTCTTTTCTTCTTTTTTTATTGATTCTACTAACTCCAGCGGAGAAAGCAAATTGTTCGAGAAGCTCATTCTTAATCGTTTGCTCAAGTGTGTCGAGGAAAATAACATTATCCTGCCGGAACAGTTTGGATTCAGGAAGCGGCATTCCACCACCAATCAGTTAGTTCGGGAAATCAGGGTAAAATCAGCCATATCTTCATTCACAGTGCCGTGCGGTGAACTAAACCAACTTCAATCGATTTTCCTGGAAAGTTTACATAGTACTAGCATCATTTTGTTGATCTTGAGTCACACCAAGCAAAGAAATTTTCTGAACAACAAGGAAATATTAGGGGAACCAGGGTAAAATGAGCTCATTTGCTCCTCAAGCAGTTCCGAGCGGTCAATGAGACAAAGTTCATTCGATTTCTTGGAAAGTTTCCTTTAAGTTAAGGTTATTTTTACAGAAATCGTTCCACTCCGAGCTGTCCCCACTGTGCATCGGTCGAAAAGCGAGCTATCCAACAAGGGGGTGCCACAATGAGTGGGGAGAAGTGCCCGCCTTCTATCCACAAACTGTTAGCAATGGGAAGCTGGCTTTTTCACTCTCCCCATCAAATTCTCTTCAAGCGGGTGCCCTGATGATCCCACCCATATCTCGATTATATTAATTAATATGTATGAAGATGTTTTATATTTATGTCAAAAATATAACTGAAAAATTACGTAGTATTAATATCTTAATAATTCTGGGAAGACTGGACAACAAAGAAGATAATTCTAAATTTTTTTTTGTTGTTTGTGCTAACGTAAAAACCTAAATCAACTCGAAAGACTCGATACAAGACAGGATACATATTGTTTTACAAAACGTAAAGATGAATTAAATTTACGTTTTTAGTCGATCGGTTTCGGTCTGGATATTGTCCATCTACATGACTACTAGTTACATTGGAGCAATACTAGAGCAAGTATTCATATCATTCTTGATAAAAGTCAGGCTAAAAAACATGGATTTTTATGCAGCATTACATTGACTTCCTAAAAGTTGGGCAACAATGGTTTGAATTTGATGTAATGTACCGGTCTGTATAAGTTGGTTTGCGGTAAATATACACCGTATCCAATATATTCTCATACAAAATAAAACTCTATTTATTTCAAATCAATAATCCAGATTTTATAGATAACTTTACCCATTATATTGCAATATAATACTGATAAACTACAGCATATGTTTTGGAATAACACCGCCTTTAACCTTCTTGACCAGACGTTTTTCGAAACCGTCACAGGCGTACGTGCCTGCCGACTTCCATTTCGTCTCAAATTCGTTTTATAACGGTTTTGAATTGGTTCATATTAGACGCCCTGTGGACATTTACCTTCGCCAGCATGTATGACCATACGAAATAATCCAATGGATTCAGATCTGGTGAACTGGGAGCCCATTCATTCTTATCCAAAAAGTCGGTCAAATTTTCTCGGCACCAGCCCTGAACGAGATTTGCAGTATGCAATGGCACTCCGTCCTGCTGAAACACATAGTGATCATTTCGAAACACCTCTTGTACATATGGCTTGACAACTTTTTCCAAAACTTCCGTTTTATAATATACGGCATTCACTGTAACGCCTTTTTCGATGAAAACCAGTGGTAATTTGCCTCGCTTGAAAATTCCTCCCCAAACCAACACTGACGCAGCACTTTTGAACCGTGGAATATTTCTATCACTCTCTGGAACAGTTCTCGAAGAGAGGGCCCACAATCTGTCGTTCTGGACATTGTGGGATTGTTGCAAGACGAATAACTTTTCGTCGGAAAATATAAATTCTTCCCCACCTTGCCGCGACAAAAGCAGACTTGCTCTTTCTAGTCGTTTCTGCTTGGAAGGTTCCGAAACTCCGTGAACCTTACGTTTCTTTGAAGCTTGGAGTCCGAGGTCATTTTGCAGTATATTGTGCATTGACGATCTCGAAACATTCAGATCTGCAGCCATTTTACGTACAGAGCGCTGTGATTTTCGTCTAATCCGTTCCCTGACCACTTTAACAACTCGTGCAGTCCGCATCGTACGAGTACGACCGGATCTCTTCCGATCATCCAACGAGCAGGTGTCACGGTACTTTCGGATGGTTCAGTACACAAAATCCCGCTTTACTCCGAGGTTTTTCAAATTTCTGAAAATAGCGCCCGGGCGCTCACCTTTCAAAAACTTTTTTATCACCACAGCACGAAACTCCTTCATCGCTGGTAAAAGATAAACACCGAATGAAAACAATCGGACATAACCTAAAAGCTTTTGTATAAACATATTGCAAAACTACACCAACACATACGTGAAGCATGTTGAGTAGTTGGACGACACCAATGCAAGGAAAAAGTGTATGAGAATATATTGGACACGGTGTAAAATAAAATATATTTTTTTTTTTAGGGGTATTTTGATTAAAAAAAAAAATTATTTCGCAAATCATTCAACCAAGCTCTCCACTCAAATAAACACACTCTTTAAAATAAAACTAAAAATAGACTTTTGAAAAAATGTCTTAAAAAACTCTCCTCCTCCGCGGAAAAAAAAACGTATCTTTTTTTTTAAAATTTAACCAAGAAAAACCGGACGGACCGATGTTCTCTGTTTTTCTATTTTTGCAGGACATTTAAGATATTAATACACACTTAAGTGTTTAAATCAGTAACAACCATATATTATATTCTCATACGTATAACTTCATGTAATTGGGATATGGGAGGGACCATCAGAGCACCCGAGCAAAGTGAATTGGGAAAACCAATCTTGTATGAAAATAGTAGTTGAATTTCAAAAGTGCAATTTGAATGTTAACTTTCTGCTGAAACGCTGACAAACAAATTGAGCCTTTAGTGTTTGCTATGTTGCTCCATGCTCTTAAGATAAATGGCATTGGAATGCAAAGATGATCCCCAAGAATGCTGAAGTTTTAAATGAAATGAGAATAGACTATAAATATTCTTCATTCGCACGCTCACTTTGCTATTGTCAAATTGACAACATTACCCAGGCTACGTCAATCAGCATCCCAATGCCTCAGCAGGCAGTTTTTTGTGATCATATGACTCGTGGAGGCCTGAGATAAGAACTCGTGAGTACCGGAGGTTAATCGTACTCTCCTTTCGGTTGTCAAATCACCATTTTAAGCCTATGAGAACGTTTAATATTCCCATAATCCAAAGACAAGTCTATAATCGAGGCTAGTCAAAACTTAAAATTAACGACACCTACAACGCTGCTTTAAAAAAATGACTTAAACTGTCCCGTAATATCTACCCTTTTTCAATGTTAAACTAAAATGAACATAAACTGAAACATTGTTTGTTGATTGTTAATTTACGCGGTATATTCAACCTATTATAAATCCCGTCTTGACCTCACATCTGAGCTCATTTGGTTGCGAAACTCAAAATGCACTGGCTTTTGAAGTTTCTATGGGAACTACTGTAGGAAAACCTACACGCTTAAATTTTTTTACAGAAATCTGTAAAATTTTACTGAATTCTCAACATTTGAACGCTCGGTAATTCTATTTAACGGATCTCGGTAATATTTTACAAATTCCGGTACCATTTTTACAGATAACTGTAAAATTTCACCGAAATCCGCTAGATTGGATTACTGAAAGTTCAGCAGTTGAGAATTCAGTAAAATTTTACAGATTCCTGTTCAAAAAATCTAAGTGTGTAACTTTGTGTTTGGCATGATAACGATAGCCAACGATAGTTTTTCCCAACTTTTGATTGAACATCTGCATACTAATTGAATCATACACCACATAAGTTTTGTTATATCCTTCGATGTATTAGCTGATTTAAATGGGGGGGGGGGGGGTGTTAATTTTTCTCGAATATATGACTAGCTCAATATTAAATAATTTATTGCTAAGGCGGTATTTCAAAATGAACAATATAAATCATACACCTGCTTTTATTTTATTTTTGTTAAACGGTTATGCCTTTGACTTTATTATCAATAAATACTATCAATACTTAGTGATGCCCCCCTTAGCTTTCAACACTACTTCCAGTCGAAGCTGTATACTTTCAACAAGCTTTTTGAGCTACTCTGGATCCGTATGTTCCCAGGCCGTTCCGAGAGGTTCAAAATATTTATTTCTGTTGGTTACCAATGTCTTGTCCACTTTATCGCCCAGAATTTCAATCGGATTCAAATCAGACCCTTTTCTCGGTTGTAAAACCCATAATATTTTTTTGGTGCTTTTTTTTTCCCCCAAAAAAAATATTGTTTTCCCCCCCCAGTTTTCAAAAAAGACCCCCAAATTTGCCACCAACCATTATATTCCCCAGTCATGATCCCTTTGATATGTGCTAAACTTCCTACTCCAGACCATCCGAATGCTCCTCAGACCATGATATTTCCATCTCCATGCTTTGTTGTCTTTTGGATGTATCGATACTTGTGTGCTTCACCAGAAACTCTCCAAACTCTCGAGTGCCGTTTTTTTCCGAATAGCTCAAACTTACTCTCGTCCGTCCATAAAACCCGTTTCCAGAAGTCTACCGACAAACCAGTGGATTTTTCTGGCAAACTCCAGCCGCTTCTTCTGGTTCCGCTTGATAATGAATGGTCACTTGGACGCCAAACAGCTCTTTAATCCACTGTCGTTGAGCCGTCGACGAACAGTACGTCGATCAACACTTAGATTTAGTGATTCGGCAATCTCTCTCGATGAAAATTTCGGATTTTACTTAGCCAATCGAACAATCCTGACATCCTCACGGTGTGTTGTTGAACCATGAACTCCTTACCCGGATAAGTTTTCCACTATTCCTTGGCTTTCATACTTTCTCGGAACAGCCTCAAGTAAAACTGAGTATTTTTTTAGCAATATTCCGGAGAGAAAGACCTTTTTCACGATCGCGAATCTCCAATTTTCTGACATCAAGCGAAATCTGTTTCCCGGACATTTTAAACTTTCTGAATACACACGGAACCAACTTCCGCGGGAAAACACCACATCTGCGCTGTGACTACAGCTGTCAAAGAATGCAGTGCTGCCAAAATATTAAAACTGGGTTTAATAATATTATCGAGATTTTTTTTTTTTTTGTGTGTGTGTTTTTTTTTTTCTAAGAAAAAAAAAATTTAAATAAAAAATAAATTTATTTTACACAACATTAATAGTAAAACTTTCCCACCCCCCCCAAAAAACAAAAAAAAAAAAACATACAATGCGTTTTCAGGCCAAGTGTATGATTTATTTTGTCCAGTACTGTAGTTAGTTATTAATGATGATGATGATTATGTAATACTACCATCTATTGTAGCAAAGTAACCTTCCATAGCAGTGTAATAATCTGAAAAACGATTTGATCAGAATTCTATTATTGTTTGTCAACATCAAGTTCCTGTATGAAGGGCCAAAAACGTTTGGGCGGGCCCGTGAGCAGAGACACTTACACGAAACCCGTGAATATAGGGAAGAGAATCGCCTTCCAAAAGCAAGTTCACACTCACAGTACTAGAAACGAGCCCTCGATCGACAGAATAAACCCAATAGATGGGGTCGAAGAGCCCGCCCTCGTTCCGCGAAATATTAACAATGGGGAGGAGGCAGTCCCATGCTTCTTATCCAAATCGTTTCACTTGGGTGCCCTGATGGTCCTTCCCTTTCCCTGTTATATATTTTTGAATATTTTGTTTGTTTTGTACACAAAAAATTAACATATCTTAACAAAAATGCTAATTTATTCAAATCTCAAACTTGAATGGTGTACATGGAATTACAAATTCCACATTCCACAAATTAAATTACTTGACAATGTAAAAAGAGCGGCTTCAGTAAGTCAGTACGAAAACATAATATGCGTATGTACAAAATATATCTGACATCCAATGAATTGTTGCTGAAAAATAAATAAAAATTAGATATGTATAAATATCCTCCTAGTCCTGGAATAACTGAAACAGTATAGATCATTCCAAATATCAAAGATAAAATTTCAATAAAAGATATTATTTTATAAGACAAGTTGTAATATTTTTTTTTAATAAGGGGTCGGTTTTGATTTTTTCAAAAAAAAATGGTTTATACACCCAAAAAACCCCACAAAAAAATATAAAAATATTATCCAATACACCAAAAAACACCCCCCCCCTTTTTGAAATTTTTTGAAATTTTTTTTAAAAAATTTAAAAATTTTTTAAAAAATAAATTCAGCCTTTGATGCCTGTCATGTTGCTCCAAGGTCTTACCCTGTTTTGGAATGCAAAGCTGATTCCAAAGCATGCTGAAATTATAAATAAAATAAGGATAGAAAATATACAATATGATTTAAAGGTACACGATCTTCAGTCGCACACCCTCACCTCGCTATTGTCAGATTAACATCATTGCCCAGGCCCAGGTAGCTAGTTATTAATTATTTGCAAAAAATAATGTTCTTGTAAAATACCCCGTCAGCTGCTCAGCAGCTGATGTGACGGGTACATATATAAAGCCTAAAACTAGGGCTGCTATTTCGTACAGGAAGCAAACAATGATGCCTTGAAAGCTGTGAAAATTATTCGCACAGAAATCAACTTATAATTAGTTACATTGACGATCAATCGAAAATAAGTATGTCAGCAAACCGAAAAGATAGGATGATCAGAACAGGAAGTTTGTTTTCTTCATTGTAATTCCCATAAGAACATCGAAGGTCCAGTTCGAGTTTGCAACCGAATGACCTCAAATTTTAAAAGACCTTTTAGGACTACATTAAGAACTGATCTGTGTGAAGCTGAATTTATGCTTTGAACCACACTACTCGTTTTTTTTAACAACATAATGGTTTCATAATGTGCTTCAAAAAAACGTGAATGCAATTTTAATCCAAGAAACTGAAGGTTGTTAACGTTAAAATTGCAACAAGCGATGTGATTTGCCAAAACTCCGTCTTTAAATTTTTGGAGTATCAAATAAAACATCTTTGTTTTACCATATTCAATTTACTCAACTTGTGCCAAATGCCAAATCCAAATGAATTTACTTTCCACTGAAAACCCTCCGTGAAATTTTGTACAACATGAAAACCGACAATTCATGAAAACCGACAATTATTGATGCCTTAGTCTAATTAGTCTAATCTTAGGACGTTTGTGTAATTTTCGCTTCATAATTGGTAGCAATATTTCTCAATTAGTCTCAATACTGAATGGTTTGTGGAATCAAGGTCCTTCGATACGAAGTTGACCTTATTTTCCTTATTGGTTGGCTATTGTGTGTAGTCAAAAACGGAAGGAGACGTTATTGTAGACATTCCCTTTCATAAACTTGGCCATTTACGGTTGAAGTCGTCACGTTTGGAGCACTCCACATACCATACGAACAAATCGCTTACCGAACCATGTTTTTCTTGGGAAATTTCGAGATTTTTTGCTCTGGGATATCACACTTTATTTTACCCTAAAAGCAATGAAGTTATAGATATTTGCGTGTGTTGCAATTTTAACATTGACAACCTTTAATAGCATATAATAATGCAATTGTTTGCAAGCTTATCCAATGATTTTATTGCCTCATTCAATTCCTATGTCTATGATTTTTATTACGAGTGTGCATCAAAAATTTTGAGACCAGCCTGAATTTTAATACTTGTAAAAGATCTATCTTGAAAGCGCTCAAACTAGCATCATTGCGTTCACCGAACCCACCCAGTGATTTCAAAGTAACGTAGCGTCCCTTGGAAATCGCTAGTTGTCCAGGAAATTCACCCACTCTCGCGAACCGCCCCTCTGCGCGAGTGGCTTTCATTTTGGCCGCACACCGAACATTTTCTAACTGACCTGACCCTGAGATTGCTTTACGCTAAATAATTGCTGTTGTTGCTGTTGCGTAACATAATTGCTCTTTCCGGTTTGAATTCAATCCCGGCTTTCACCAGCATTTCATCATCGGATACATGATTCCAATCTCATTTCCCATATCTCCATCATCTAGAAAAGACCATAATTTTGCGAGAAATAACCGCCTGTCTGATTTGTAAAATCATCGCTCAGTTTTCCGGCTGCGATACACTTTGGCTGCCTGTATTAGCAAAGCCCCTCTCTTCTCCACTACGTTCCTCATGTGTTCTTTCTCGACCGTTTCGGTAAACAAACACCGTGTAAGATAGAGCAAACAGCCACAAATATACGAAAATTGCTCATCAGGCCTAACACAATTCAAAATTGCCAAATCTCCAACCACCAACAATCGTGTTTTCGGTTGTCGGAGGTTTTCGTCCGCTCGCTCGCATGCATGAAGTAATCATCCCGTATGGGCGTGGATCTCGATTTCGTTGAACTTCTAAAAGATGTTGCGGAGCTCTGCTATTATTTTAATGAGCGTACAAGAGTGATGAGGCGCTTGCATTTTCCTCACACCTCTTTTGAGATAGTCGGTCGAGAAGCGACCACACGATATGAAAATCCAAATTGGAAACAATGTAAATGGCACATAGAGTGTGGATGTTCTGCTCATAGGCGCTGGATAGGCCACAGATTTTTCTATATCTTGTTCGGAAATATCCCAACGAAGCACTCACTTTAAGAAAGCGAGAGCTCAAATTGAATTCGCATTCTGTGCAGTAACATATGTTTTGCCTAACTGCAATTGGCTCATTTATGTAAGTAAGCACGCGGAGAAGATGCTTGATCTAAGCACTTGGATGCCCGTTGATTGGCACTTCCGCGCGAGAATAATGGAAATTGGGTTGGGAAAAAGGCACTTTAATGAAAATAGGCGGTTCGCATATTCGTCCGTTGTCTTAAGATTCAACGATCTTGTAAACGCTTTTGTTCGGTTTAGTGCTGTGCTATGCTATGCCGCGCTCGTACTAAATAGCAGGAAATAAATCTCAAATGGAGTGGAAGTTGGGCAATTTGCAGAAAGAGTAAGAAGCATGAAGGTAAAGCATTATAACTTGTTCGCTGGTAGTGCGCTATGATGGGTTGCTAAGTTATCGGATTACTTGTTAGGTGCGCGCTCAGGCTTGTTTAGTGGAGAGATGTTTGAAAAGTGGATCTCGATTCCCTTGATGACCGGTTTAATGTTGCTGCTTGTCAAGTGGATGTTTGTGAATTCTACATATCAGTTGCTTACCTTTGCTAATTGGGTCGATTTTGTTAGTGAGTGGAAAAGTTATTTGGGCCATGGTTCTCGGGAAAAGTTTGCGGAGATTTATGATGTAGTTGGTTGCCTCATCAGATTTCAATTAAATAACTTACAGCCAATTTTACTAGTTGCTGATGGTTGATCTCCTAAGCTGTGAAGATATAGATTTTAATTTATCGTTTAGTTGCCATTTTAGGAAGCCTTTTTTATTTATTTGAAACCAGGCTACATGCGTAGAGATGGAAACTATCTTGTATGATTTCAACTTATAAAAATTGGTCAGTTCTGATGAGCTCCAAGTGACTTTGGCGTGAGAGGTATGGATGTTAACCACAACGCCGGAGTCGCCTACCTAATTCTTTATTATTTTTCCTTACTTACATGCTACAAAATCATTTGAACTTTACAATAATTAAATGAGTGTTTCGAAAGATACGAGAACATTTTTTACAATCAACTACTTCTGCATTATAGAGAAAACAAGGCCTGCCATGGAATTATGATTTATTCAAGCACTCTGACTCTTCACTTTCTAACATGTCAAACGATATATATAAGTGCTAGGGAAGGTGTTCCAGTTATGGCTCCAGTGCTCAATTTTCTTATTTTTATTGTTTTTGCCCTTAGACTCAATTTTTAATTGTACTCAGTTGGTACGGTATGTTCCCACCCTTTGATTTTAAGTGAAAAAAGGAACATTATCAATTTGGAAAGAAAAAGTTGAAAAAAAAACTAGGATAGGCTCAATAAAAAATCTCTTGGTTTAGTTAGAACACAAAATATTTTCTTGCAGAGAGTCAACGACTGAAAAAGTTAGAGGTGCATTTATTTCGCTGTAATTTCGAGATGGAAATTTTTTTTTGAAAAATTGGCAATCAATCAAGCAAATGTCCGGCAGAAGGAGTTTCGTGTTCAGTCCGAAGGCATTGCTCTGAAAAGTCTGGGTCATGGAGTGAGCACCTCAGTTGCAGTTTCGATTCTGGATGCTCGAAAAGATCCGGTTGTTTTTGAAATCCTGGTTAGCTCTTCCCATTGAAATGTATATTATTATACTTAACATTGTTGAACTTTTATTTTTACGAAAAAAGTATTGTTAAAGAAGTTTTTCATTTTAAAGGGAGTTTCGATCAAAATTTGGTCGACTTAAACTTGACTCATTTCCTTTCATCATGCATTAAAACATTTTGCACACCCCTCATTTTGAAGATGTGTGCGTGTAGCATCATACCTTTATTTTTATTTTGAGATTAGCACTTCAGTTATCAAAATGTCGTCGAAGGAAGAGAAGCAACGCAACAGAATTTTGCACGTGCATGGAGAAAATCCAAACTACTCTCACGCCAAGTTGGCGAAATTGTTGAATGTGCCTAAATCAACTGTTACCAATGTATTAAAAGTGTTCGGTGACCGTTTGTCGACAGCCAGGAAAGCTTGATAGGGGGTAAATCGAAAGCCGGAGGCCACAGCGACGACAAAAAGAGTTTCCCGCTGTTTCGAGCGGAACCCCAGCCTGTCCATCCGAGATGTCACAAAGAAGCTGGGAGTGGCGCCTTCAACCATGAATAGAGCTAAAAAACGAGCTGGACTGTCGGCTTACAAGAAAGTGGTGACTCCAAATCGCGACGATAAACAAAACACGTCGGCCAAAGCACGATCGCGAAAGTTGTACACGACGATGCTGACGAAGCTTTGTTGCGTGGTACAGGACGATAAAACTTACGTCAAGGCAGACTTTAAACAGCTTCCTGGACTGGAATTTTATACGGCAACCGGGCGGAGAAAAGGTGGCAGATATTGTCGCACATTTAACTGTCAAAACTTCGCGAAGAAAATATCTGGTGTGGCAGGCCATACGTACCTGTGGCTTGAAGAGCAACGTTTACATTGCGACCGGAACCGTCAACCAGGAAATGTATCTGAGCGAGTAGCCTACGAAAACGTCTTCTGCCTTTCCTGTAGCAACATAATGGTTCCGGTCTATTTTTGGTCGGATTTGGCATCTTGCCATTACGGAAAAAAGTGCCATGGAGTGGTATGCTGCCAACAACGTTCAAGTGGTGCCCAAGGACAAGAACCCTCCCAACACGCCAGAACTCCGCCCAAAAAAAAAAAAAAAAAAAAAAAAAAAAAAAAAAAAAAAAAAAAAAAAAAAAAAAAAAAAAAAAAAAAAAAAAAAAAAAAAAAAAACAGAGCTGGATCCGTTTTCTATGCTAGCTGAGGAATCCTTCGCTCATTTTTTTCCCATTTAATTTCTCTAGTAGTTTCCAAAAGTTGTAAAACATGTTATCTACGTGTATTATTAATTTCGGATTATTCATTTTTTCACTAAAATCTGCAATAAAGGATTTCACCTGTATAACCAATTCGCATTGACCCACCGAACTTAACTGTTCTAACTCGCGGTTAATGTCGTTTTTAATGCAGATAAAATAAACAGCTTTTGTATGAACCAACCAGCAATAATAATATATATATAAACCATCATGCTTTGTTAGTTAGCATATTAGCATCCTTACTGTTGGTTTAGACCGGACCAAATAGGCACTATGTCGATTTTCGATAACCTTGTCTTTCCCTTTGTTTTCCCAATGAACATCACCCATCATATTTTGTAACTGGTTCCAACAGCATCCTTACTGTTGGTTTGAATTAGTTCGAATCAGCCCTCGAACGTTTGAAATAGCAGTCTCATTCCAATCAAAACCTTCATTATACTCTGTGAGTGACCACAACAGCATTCTTGCTGTTGATCTATATTGTTTCAAAGCGTTTACTAAGCATTGTTATAAATCTTGTTTTCCCAAATGAAGTAAACCACCATCACATCTTGTGAGTGGCCCAAACAGTATGTTTACTAGTGGTTTTAACAGGTCCCAATCGATTTGAGCTACCTTTACCGATGCAGTTAATATTCACCCTCACACTATGGCCCTAAAAGCATGCTTAATCACTATATATTTTTTTAGCTTGTGCTAACGTATGTAAAGACTGTATTCGATGAAATTTGGACACACGCAATTGTTCGTAACTTTTTAGCGTGTGGGTAAAATTTATTGAAATTTTAATTGAATGTATTTCATTGTGTTGTGTCAATTGTGTAATGAGTTTCGTGAAAATCGGTCAAGTGATTTCAGTGATGGCTTCGAATGAAGAAATAGTGCGCCAACAAATTTTGGGCACTCACTTCGAAAACCCAAACGCTTCTCATCGATGGATCGGAAAAACAGCTCGGAATCGCACATTCAACCGTATCTCATGTGATCAAAACGTTCAAGGACCGTAAGACAACCAAGTGGAAAAATGGTAGTGGCAAAAAACGTGGCACATCAAATCCGGAGAAGGCCAGGATGGTATTGAACCAATTTAAGCGTTATCCCAACATTTCGATCAGGGATGTTATGAAAAAGGCGAAAGTTTCAGTTTGTTTTGTGCAGAAAACAATGAAACATTCTGGATTACATGTGTACATGGTCCAGAAGGCACCGAACCGGAGCGATAAACAGAACTCGGTGGCCAAAACTCGTGCAAGAAAACTGTACAGGGAGTGGCTCACAAAATCGTTCTGCATTGTGATGGACGATGAGACCTACATTAAAGCCGACACCAAACAAATGCCAGGACAGGAACACTACGTCGCCACCCTCTAAGTTGGCCGTTCCGGAGAGTGTACGGAAGAAGAAACTGTCGAAATTCGCCAAAAAAAATCCTTGTCTGGCAAGCGATCTGCGGATGTGGCAAAATGAGTCAGCCCTTCATCACCTCTGGGACCGTCAACGGACAAATCTACAAGGACGAATGCCTCCAAAAACGACTTCTGCCCTTCTTGAGATCTCACGATGGCCCGACACTGTTTTGGCCGGATTTGGCATCTTGCCAATATGCCCGGCCCGTAGTAGACTGGTACAAAGATAATAATGTAGTTTTTGTACCAAAAGACGTCAACTCTCCAAACACTCCGGAACTTCGCCCAATTGAAAAATTTTGGGCAATCATGAAGGCAAAGCTCGTTAAAACTCTAAAACTGATAGAAAATGAACTTGAACTAAAGAAAGTGTGGTTAAAAGTAAGTAAGCCAGTCGGTCCATCATTGCCCAAAATTTGATAAAAGGGGTCAAGGCAAAGGTGCGGGCATTTGGGTCGGGAGAAGAGGTTCAATAAATCAATGATGTCAAAACTTAACCATTTAGTAGTACTTTATTTCCAGAAAGTTTGAAAAGAATCGGGCTCAACGAAAATTTTTGGTGACCTATTTTGTGTGTCCAAATTTCATCGAATACAGTCTTTACTTCTACTACACACTTATCGTCCTTACAAAAAAGTTAAAAGGGTTTAAATTTACCTTTTTAGTCGACCGATTTCAGGCTAGATGTTGCCTATCTACAGGACGATGTCCGGCTTATTAAGTTAAGGTAATACTACAATCTACTGGGATTCCAGTTTCGTAAGATGAAAAAGAGAAGATATTACTGGATCATCGTCTTCATTCATCAGAGGGTGATCGGAGGTGGAGATGTACATAGATTCCCATGGGTTCAGTTGTGAGGTATTCCTTATATCTTTTACTAATTTTGTGTTTTCCAAATTCAATCAATGGCATGGTTAATGGCGTGTGCTGCTGCACTCGATTCATTTACATTTCGATTATCCACCGTATTTCTATTTTCACTTAAGCGAACTTTTGATTTGCGGTGAGTTTGACCGATATAAAAAACGTTGAAGAATTTACAGGGAATTTTATAAACTCCCTATATCCCAGATGATGGAGGATTATCTTTGACGTTGCACAGAATGTCTTTTAAAAAGTTGTGGCTCTTGTAAACCGTTTGAAATCCATGTTTTTTTTAGTGTAGATTGAACGGCGAATTGAATTTAGGATAAAATTCTTAGTTTTGACATACATCGGTCCAAATCGACGCTGGAACGTCATTTAAAATATGTTGTCTGCCCAATAAAGAACCACTATCACACTTTGTGAGCGACCACAACAAGAACCTAATTGTTGGTTTAAGTCGGTATATATTTGACTTTGAATGTTTTGAATAACTTTGTTTTTCCAATCAATAACCACCATCACACTTTTGTGAGTGGTCTCAACAGCATCCTTACTGTTGGTATAAATCGGCATTCAAGCGTTATAAAAATCGTTTCTTCAAAATAAAATCCACCATCACACTTCTTTAGTGGTCCCAATGGCATCTTTACCGTTGGTGTAAATAGGTACTGATATTTAAATATATATTTGTTCTAAGGAGGTGCAATCATAAAACAACAAAATGGAGAACAATCTGCAAAAAAAATTAAACAGAACTTCAGCATATCGTTTACCAAAACGAACCCTGCTGCCAACTTCCCTGAACTGCTGAACTTCCCAGTGCCTTCTCAAGGATACAGAGGATTCCTCAGCATCCAACAAAGCGACCCAAGTAGCACGCCAATTTTTTTTTCAGAATTACAGAAGATAGCTTGTTTTCAAAATGTGTTATAACAAAATTTTGCAAAACATATCACTTTTTTACCGGTTTTTATGTCTCATATTTTATTTGATGATGAGCTAAATCAGTCAACCTACTCAAACAAACAGTGGAGATAAAAACACGATTTATCACCACTGCTAGTAACAATTCGTTCCTTAGCTCAGTCGGTAAAGGCGCAGCTACAAAGCAACACCATGCTGGAGGTGGCTGGGTTCGGTTTCCGTTTTAGTTTTTTTTTTAAGAAAAATTTCCCACCCCCTGGGCATAGCGTACACAGAAAAAAATAATTAATTTTAACAAGCGCGTAAAATTTCCCTTCGTTTAATTCCAAGCCAAAGGAAGCGTAAACAACGAAATTGTTTGCAATTTTTCATGCGCCATACAACATTGCCTGCAATCTTTCATACCACAGGCTAGATTCAGGCGTTATCTGGCTAAAATTTACATGAAATATCGCATTATTTTCTGCCAAATCTAGCCTTCCCTTTATGTGCATTAGATAACGCAGAAAATTCAGTGTTTCTTTTTATCTGTGTATTTTATTCCCCACACAACCATACAAAAACAAAAAAGGTACTTGGCACCGAAAGCTCTTAATTAATAACTATGGAAGTGCATTTACACCACAAAATTAAGAGCAGGCAACAACCAAATTGTAAAAGAAATAAGCTTGAAAAACTAAAAAAAAAAAAAGTAACAATTCACGTATCATTGTTTCCAAAAACATCACTCCATACATTGTTTTCTAAAACATGAACAAGTGAAGGTGTTATAAATAGTTGTAAAGGTATTTGAAGTTACATTATACCAACCAAGGTGCTTTGCAAAACATTTTATTTTTTGACATTATGACGGATTTGTTGTACAAGAACGTGATTGCAGTGCCAACGAGCAGAACATCATAGCTTTTAAGGGTTGACTTTTCAGCAATCTGTGTTGGCGTAGCAAAGAAACTTTCACGATAGAAACCTATCACGCCAAGGACTAATGTTGGAATCCCAAGCTTGGTGGTGATGTATTTTTGTGTGGGGAGTGATTTTTATTACTCTATGTTTTATTTTTTTGTGCGCTTTTAACGTCCTATAAATATTTGAAACAACGTTATATCACCTTTTATTGATTTCTTGTAATTTCTGTTGAATTGTTCTTTCAACATCCATATAATAAGCTGTATTGCTTGGGGACTATCACATCAACACATTTCTAACGTTTCCATATTTGACCTGCATTCATGTGAGGCCGACGCAAGTATTGCTTTAATCTGGGATCAACAGTTTTTGTACATTGAGGATGTATGTTAGTTCCAAGCATCATCTGTTGGTTCTCTGTGCAATAATAGCTGGTCTGCCAATAACGAACTAGCAACCAAGGGCGGTCAATTTAGCTCATACTCATGCTCATAACGTTTTTTTTTTTTCAGAATCAGTTAGACGTGGTTGCGTAGCTCAGTGGTTGCTCCCTTTTGCGTACTGAGCAGAATGCCGAGAGCTCAATCCCAGTTCCGTCCCCAGCCTTGCCATTTGTCACTGGCCTCATTTTCTCCTCTTTTGATTTAAAATAAAAAATCAGTATACTGCGCTTTCATTGATCGCATCACATATCACAGTGAATCCATGATCTAAAAGTAACATGCCTCACTGACACAAAACTATCCTTTCTTCAGCAATTGTGGTGACGCAGAGGTAAACACAGCCTTCAACAACGATTGTCAAACTAATCATCCTTCCCCTCCCCTGAAGACCATCAGAAAGTGGTCGGCGCCGGTGCTGATCTAAGGAGATAAATAGAATAAATTAGTTAACTTGTTACACTAGTGCTGATCAGTTATTAACGCTTATGTGAACATGCTCTCATCGGTGAACAGGATTCCTGAATTTTTCTGCTTGAGGAAGTCCAAAAATTTCTTGCATCGCTCGACTCGTAGCTCCCGGATGCGGTTGGTAATCATTTGAGTTTTTTTTTCGTGCCCTCAATTTCGCCCCGCAATTTTCTTTTACGATCTTCCGGGCCGTATAGTTGCTGATCACGTGTTCCTTTGCCATTTCCCTCGTTGAACGCACTTCATTCGCACGAATCTTCCTTTCGATGGCTGCGATAATTCTCGGAATCCGAGCTGACCTTTGACGTCCTGTGACCACCTTCGCGGATAGTTGTCCTAAAGGGCGATACGGTCAAAATTTGGTCAATATCAACTTGACGTATTTCTTTCAGTTTTGCATTTAAAAAACCTGAACACCCCTCATTTTGAAGGTGTGTGTGTGTAGAATGTTGCTCCTATTTTGATTTTGGAATTCACTCTTCAGTTGTCAAAATGCCGTCCAAGCAAGAAGAGCAGCGTATCAAAATTTTGCTCGCGCATCGCGAAAATCCGAGCTACTCGCACGCAAAGTTGGCAAAATCGCTAAAAGTTGCCAAATCAACCGTTACAAATGTAATTAAAGTGCTTGGGGAACGTTTGTCGACAGCCAGGAAGTCTGGATCGGGGGGAAATCGAAAACCGGAAGCCACTGAGACGACAAAGAGAGTTGCCGGTAGTTTCAAGCGAAACCCTAACCTATCTCTCCGAGATGCCGCAAATAAGCTGGGTGTATCGTCTACAACCGTGCATCGAGCCAAAAAACGAGCCGGACTATCGACTTACAAGAAGGTAGTGACTCCAAATCGCGATGATAAACAAAATACGACGGCCAAAGCGCGATCCCGGAGGCTGTACACGACGATGCTGACGAAGTTTGACTGCCTTGTAATGGACGACGAAACCTACGTCAAAGCCGACTACAAGCAGCTTCCGGGACAGGAGTTTTATACGGCAAAAGGAAGGGGAAAGGTAGCAGATATTTTCAAGCACACGAAACTGTCAAAATTCGCAAAGAAATATCTGGTTTGGCAAGCCATCTGTACCTGTGGCTTGAAAAGCAGCATTTTCATAGCTTCCGGGACTGTCAACCAAGAAATTTACGTGAAAGAGTGTTTGAATAAACGTCTGCTGCCTTTCCTGAAGAAACACGGTTGTTCCGTACTGTTTTGGCCGGATTTGGCATCTTGCCATTACGGTAAAAAGGCCATGGAGTGGTACGCCGCCAACAACGTGCAGGTGGTTCCCAAGGACAAGAACCCTCCCAACACGCCAGAGCTCCGCCCAATCGAGAAATACTGGGCTATTTTCAAGCGGAACCTAAAGAAGACCAAAAAAACTGCTAAGGACGAGCAGCAGTTCAAGGCAAACTGGTTTTCTGCGGCGAAGAAGGTGGACAAGGTGGCTGTACAAAATCTGATGGCAGGGGTCAAGCGTAAGGCCCGGCAATTCGGATTTGGAAAAGCGGAAGCCTAACTGAATATTTTTCCTGAATTTTATACTAATTGAACTTGAAAAAGAAATTTAATTTGATTTTTTAAATAAACGATTTCAACGATTTACACGCGTTTTCCCTTGACCAAATTTTGACCGTATCACCCTTTATCTTTTCTCGGTCTAAAACCATTTGCACGGTCCTCCAGGACACTCCCGCGGCGATTGAAATGTCTTTTTGCGACATTTGAGTGTGGGAAAAATCATGAATACGCTGCCACTTTGTCATGGTGCAACTGTTCAACTACTGAAATCGGCTTCTCTTAGTTACTCGCAGCCTACTATGATATAAATTATAAATAAGTTGTTGAGTAAAAAATGTTCTCTTGTTATTAGACCGCAAGATCACACGAATCACAGTTCAAACTGCTATGAGCATCATAAAATCATTAAAACCATAGAACCAGCATACTTTCCTCTAACTAATCAGTAAGCACTCACTTAGAAATCATTAATTTTACACGAGACGTAATGCATGTTTGTAAAAATTCGGAGAACTTAAAGCAAGATTTCGTGTAAAATTATGTCTCCTGAATCTGACACATACGCAATTCGACGAAAGATGTGTTCGATTGAATTTAATTTCTCATCTCTTTCAACTCATTCGTATGTGCAGCGGACGCTTGCATGTGTCGGTCTCAGGGGACAGAAATTTACTTGACATTTTGGTAGAGTGTACCACCGAACCCTAGTCCGAATTAATTTAAACTAGGGAACGTATTTGTTTTATTTGTAGTCAAAGGAACATATCTTAGTCCTTATTACATTCTTTGTCTGGTGAAAAGTGACAATACTCGGATTGAGCCACCGAGCATGAGTTTGAAATAAGGAAAACATGGTTAGTCTTCATTTATGTGAATTTTCATTTTTATTTGATATTCTAAAGTTTGAATTGTACAGTTTGAAACAAACATTGAATTTTCTGCGAAATCTAATGCACATTAAGGGATTGCTAGATTTGGCCTAAATTCTTGGGATATTTCATGTACATATGAGCCAGATATCGCTGGAATTGGTCTGTTGTTTGAAAGCTTGTAAAAAAATTCTTTGTTTACGCTGGATTTGGCTTGGAATTGAACGGGGGGAAATTTTATGTGCCTGTTAAAATTAATTATTTTTTTCTGTGTGGTTAAGACTAGGGTTATGATGCATGGTCAGTATCGGAGTAATTGTTTGTTTTCTTTGCAATGAACCCGGTTTTGACTGATAAAATGGGGGGGGGGCCTTTGAAGTGTGCCCTCACCCTTCAAAGAGTTTAAATAGCGGAAAATTTCAATAAAACTCGATTCATTGCCAACAAAACAAACAATAGCAACTGTAACAACACCGACTGTTTCATCATTTATCGATAGTAATGAAGTAAATTGATATGCACTATACCAAGGATACGGGATAAACTACAAAATATCAATCTACTGATCGCAGTGGTTTACGCCCCAAAGAGAAGAAAAAATAAGCATAACGGGTAACCACTGAGCTACTTTACTGCGTCATCAACTTTTTCCTTTTTTTCATATAATAATCAAAAGTTGAAACGACCTTAAAGCTAAAATTGTAAATCGGCTTACTTCAACTGTTCTTTTGGTGATGAGACCAGGTCGCAGGAATACAAAAATTACATCCATCATGTCCCTCTTTGATTTTTTTGGGGCACAAATCTATGAAGCTTTGAAAATGTTACATGCCATAACACTAATACATCTATGCTGCGATGTTGGAAAAATCGATTAAAGCTTTGTATGTGAAATCTTTGTTGTTTTATTAAATTTGTGCCACAGAAAATTTTAAGTGACGATGCAAAACAGCCATGATGACGACCATTTCTTCATTCCAGCTACCTTCACCTTAAAGCGACACTTTTCAGCCACGACTTTGAAGCTTTTGTATGGGAATCGACGTAGCCGGTAGATACATCCAGAAAGTGAAATAGACTAAACTCGATCTCCCAAATACATGCTGTCATTATAACATCTCAAAGCTTCACATTTCCATAAACAAACGTGTTTGAATTGGATTTGGGCATGCGTGCTACTACGGACACACAACAATTATGCCAGGCAAGTTAACCGATGAGAAATAATCGTTGATGAGTAGGTTACGCTGATGAAGTGATACGTTTTAATCAGGGGTCTATTACCGGATATACGTTGAGAACGATCGCGTAGGCCTAACTTTTTTTTCGAGAGTAACTACAACAAGTCTCGGAAGTTAGGGATCCCTATGAAAATTCCTGCTTTATTGCCCCAAAAGAAATATAAATTGGTATTGATGAACTAATTGTAGATGCAGGTCAACTAAGAATCCGGACAAATGATGTAATCTATAGCAGGACCCTTTTGACAGCAATTTGTTTGAAAACACGTTACACGGTTACATGTTACACGGATTTTAGTGGTGAAGGTAAAGTTGTAAAGTTGTGCTATATACTGTTCCTAAAAATATAAATAGACTTTCTTTCTCAAATAAAAAATACCATACTGTGATTTTTGATTATTTAATTCTAAAACAAACTAAATAACAATGTTTTCTGTCCATCTTCATTTCAATTTGCTTGATTTTTCGTAGGGTAGGCGAGTTCTCCAACTTTTCCCTTAACACTACTCATAAGTTTCTGCACATTTTCACCACTTTTGGCCAATTTTCTACCATTTTCATCACTTTTGGCCAATTTTCTACCATTTTCATCACTTTTGGCCAATCTTTCTTAAATTTTTCAACACTATCCGCTGGTTTCATATGTTTTTTCAGCTTCGCTTTTGTCAAAGCCCAGAAAGTTTCGATAGGGCGAATCTCTGGGCAGTTTGGTGGATTCATCTCCTATGGTACAAATACGACATTGTTCCTTTTGTGCATATTAAGATTAATGGCAGGAAACAAGATCATGCCAGAAGATTGTAGACTTGTTATGCTGTTTGATCAAGAGTAGCAACCTTTTTTCATGTAGATTTGACCATTCATTGTGTCCGTCGTAATTAATGGACGAGATATTTTTCCACATCCGCATATTACCTTCTTGCCGAATTTTTCGGAGTGAAAGGCTTTCACTGATCCAGGAGCATCCTTTTCCTTCGGCGATCTATAAAACTGTGGTGCCGGCAGAGTTTTATAACCGAGTTTTATGTAGGTTTCATCGTCCATGATAACAGAGCCCGATTTTTTGGTCAGCAGTTTGTCGTACAGCTTTCGAGCCCTTGGTTTCACAGATTCAGCCTGTTTGGTGCTTCGTTTTGGCGGCTTCTGCTTCCAACGAGTCTGCAGGCTTATTCTCTCTTTGGCACGCCTAACATTAGTCGCCGAAGTAATTAGCTTGTTCGCCACATCTTGGACTGATGCTGTACACAGCTCGAAAAAGTAGCGTGAATTTCTGTTCAATATCATGCACATAAATGGAGCGTCACAAAACGTACAAGTTAACATCATAAATCGTGTTAAGTTCTGGGACATTGCATTCATTTCGGAAAAAAATTTGTATACAAAAGCTCGTCTTCATTACAACTATTTCATGCAAGTTGCTACTTTGTGTGACAGAAGAGATGATTTTACATGCACTGATATATACATCACAATGAAAATTCATTTTTTTTTCTGTGTAGGATGACGCTTGAAATAGTCCCTAACCTTTCTGTCGATTGGCCGTCTTGGGGAATCTACGAAAGACCACTGTTTTTTATACTTCCGTAATGTGATTTGAACTGCTCCGACGCTCACACCTTCTTCCTGAGCCAGTTTTTTAATCGAAAGACCTGCCCGGGAGAAAGACTCCGCTATTTCAAATTTCCGTGCGAAAAATTAAAAAAATGACAACAACTGTTTAATTTGGATGTAAACAACGGGACTTAGCCAAAAGTTGGTTGAATACTGCAAGCATTTTGAATTGATGGTTAATCATTAGTGTATTTATAATTATCGGAACAGTCTATAGATGGAAAACGAGAAAAGAAGCTGTTACCTTCACACCTACGTCTTAAGCTAAACGTAGTCTATTTCAAATATCGCGAAAATATTGATCCGTTTCTAACGTTTGCATTAAAAAATTAGACTTAATTCAGATGGTGATAAAAAAAAGCTAAGACAGATAATTGCTTGTGATAAATTTCCCATAGTAAGTAATTATTTAAGCTTACATGCAAAAAAATTCTACGCCCTTGCGAGCAGCCTTCCGGCAGTTAACCGGAACATTCGCCTTGGCGGACGAAAACATGCGTGTAGGCATGTTTTTGAGTTCTTTCTTCGTTTTATTTATCAATTCCTCCTCAGTTTTCGCGACAAAATTGTTGGAGTGGATCTTACGTTCCAGGTTGGCCCAGGTTGGTCTCGATGAGACGCAGCTGGGAGACGTTGGGTGGGTTCGCCGACTTGGGTACCACATCGATATTCAGCCGCTCCATCTCCTCCAACGATCGCTTCGAGTAGTGGGCCGACGCCAGATCCGGCCAGAACACCGTGTCTTCGCCCTTATGGTATTTCTTGATGAACGACGCAACTTCCGGCAGGCATTTCGTACTATAAATTTCCCCGTTCACGGCCAGTCCGGAGCGAAAGAAGAGCGGCTTTGACATCCCCTTCTCGCTGATTGTCAGCCACAGCAGCACCTTCTTGGGGAAATTGGTGTGTGAAATGAACTTCACTTCGTGGAGGAAGTTAAATACGAAATTACCTGCCAGTCGTTGCCATCCAGGGTGAGATAGGTCTCGCCGTCCATCACCACCGCCACGTCGCGATTCGCCGGGAAAATCGAGTTGACCATCTTATTCAGCCGCTGCCGCTGCGTCATTGCCTGCAGCTCCGAAACCAGTGAACGCGACTTCCGCTTCCTGACATGTATGTTCATGTTTGCCAGGTACTTTTTCACTGTTTGGCCGATTGAACCGACCTCCCGGCCAAGCGCACGCAGCGATGTAGCCACTTTTCCCTCGGTCTTCCTCTTCAGCATCCTTTGGAGCTTCTTGTCGCTCAGGGTCGTCGGTCGTCAGGAAACGGTCTTTCTTTCGATGCTCTGATTGTTGTCTAATAGTGCCAAGATGTTGTAAATGCCGAAACGGGCGTATCCGGCGTCCACAAAGAGCCGCACGATGTCCGTTTTCGACGCGGCGGGGTACCGTTGTTTGAACGCGCACACTTCTGAACGGAGTTGCTTCACTGTTTTTGCAATCACGGTTAGACTTCGACTGATAGAGCTGTCAAACTTTGTCTGCTGACTCATGGGTTACTATGATTGATGCTGCATGGGTAGTTTTGTCAATGCGGGTGAAGGTAAACCCATGAAAAATCAGCTATTTTTGTCCATTTTTTTCCCTTTCGCTTCGGTGATCACCCTTGACAACAAGAAAGCACTCCCAACCCGACGTCAAAAACCCAACCCCCTCCTTTTCCAAATCCTCTCGAGCAGGTAACCGTTCAAGCAACCGAACAGGACGATGAAACCGGAAGTTTTGACGAAGAACAAACGATGCTATTATACGGACGACGAAACCTGTGTATACCAAGCTGGATTTCAGGCAAAATTTCAGACAAAAGTTTTATCTGGCCATTGCACTGTGTGATGTGGCCAGCATATACAAGTTTGTTTTACCGATAAATTAACCAAAACACTGATAATTTGACATGGAATTTGCAGCTGCGGAACGATAATCACCAACAAACCGTGAAACACAGTCAATACTGGTAAAATGACCTCATTATCGTGCCTGATATTGTTGACTAATCCTAATTAGAGCTTCAGCTGTGCTGCTTCCGTTACGGGAAGCTGTGTTTAAAAAAAATGGTCACAGTACACGTGGCCAACAACGTGCTTTTTCTCTTTAGCAACTAGGCTAAGAGAAGTTCGATAATTGGTTATGAGTGCAACGTATCAAGAATAATTGGAAATTCTTAGGAACTTAAGAAGATTGAGTTTTTATTATACTTTTGGAGAGATTTGAATCTGATTGATCTATAGACCTCTAACATTTCTTTTTATTATTTTGGGGTATTATTTGCCAGTAAGACAAAAAAAAACTCTTCAAATTTGGGCATACGTTCTACTGTGAAATATCAATATACATAGGTAATTCTTTGATATCATAAAACTAATAAGAATTTTATTTCTCTTTGCAGGTATGTACAAACAATAGAATACAGAATAATGCAGAGTAACCGAATCATAAGGTAAGTAATTATAATCAATATAAAGCTCCATTCAATTGAATATAATCATGTACTATAGACAACAAAGTGATTCTTAGGCTGTAAAGCACAAAACAATATTGAGATTAATACCAACAGTAGGAATGCTGGTGCAGCTACACACTACCAAAATGTCATGTAAATTTTTGTCCTCTGAGACCGACACATGCAAGCGTCCTTCAGCACATAAGAATGAGTTGAAAGAGTGGAGAAAATAAATTCAATCAAACACATCTTTCGTCAAATTGCGTATGTGTCAGTTTCAGGAGACATAATTTCACACGAAATATTCCTTTACGTTCCCCGACTTTTTACAAACCGAAATTACGTCTCATGTAAAATTCATAATTTCTAAGTGTGTACTTATTTTGTTCTTTCCCTCACCACAAACAAACATTTTTAATTTTTTTTTAACCACCCCCCCCCCAACGCAGGTGATGCCCACCACACAAAAACCCAAACAAACACAAAAAAAAAAAAAAAAAAAAAATTTTATAAAAAGAAAGGCAAATCATTTCAAATTATTCTTGAGAGCCAATCACACCAGTTTAAACCCACAACAAAAAATAATGCTGTTGACACCCACCACAATGTGGGGGGGGTTTTTTTTTTTTAAAAAAAAAAAAATAAGTTAGTTTCCAAGATGAGGGCTTTGCACGGATTTGAACCAACACCAAGGATGCTATTGGGGACCCTCACAAAGTATGATGATGGTTTTTGAACGGAAATACAAAGGAATTCTTAGTAACGCTTGAGAGCGTTTCTACCAATATCAAGGACGCCATAAGGAGCACTCACGTAGTGTGATGGTGACCCCTCATTGGGATGGTAAGACCATTTTTACAAACGCTTGAGAACCACCCTGGTTCGATTTATACCAACAGTATGGAAGCTGTTGAGCTCACAAAGTGTAATGGTGGTTTACTTAAAATATATTTACACCGTCTTTAATTCGGGGTTGTACAGACTGAATATTGAATATAGAGCGAATTACAACGAACAACATAACCTCACACCCAAATGGACCAGTATGGGCATTTTCGTGTTGTGAAAAGTTCCAAAGGCTGGAGCGGAAATTCAACGCTCACTTCATGTCAGTCGCCTGAACGACTGGTTTTGCCGCTAATCGCTTGACCACGAAACTCACAATCAGTATAACAAAAAAATGCGCTCTATACCCAATTTGGACCGAAACAACCCAACAAAATGGATGCTGGCAAAAGCCACTCACTATGGGTGGTTCTTCATTGGGAAGACAGGGCAATCCGCAGAAACGCGTGGTGATCCATACCAACAGCAAGGATGCGGATGGGGCCACTCACAAAGTTTGATGGTGTTTCACTACACTGGGAAAAACAAACATTTCTAAATCTAAAGGGTGTACGGAATCAAATTGCGACACACACAAATATTCGGCAAAATTCGCCCGTTCAATCAATCATCTTCAAACTTTCAGGGAGTAAAATTAAACATGTTATGTATATTTTCCCAAGTTTGTTTTATTCAATTTCAATTCCATATTCAAATGCACGAACCTTCTTCTTTACACTACTCATAAGGTTCTGTACAACATTTGGACTCATAAAACCGTTCAGTGATTCAATAATAATGCTCCTTCATATTTGTTTAACAGAGCCATGATCAAATATTTCATAAGCACGCTTTGTCATTACAAAACCATTTGGATTCTGACGAGAGCACTAAGCATACGCTTGACCCCTGCCATCAGATTTTGTACAACCACCTTGTCCACCTTCTTCGCCCGAAAGCCAGTTGCCGACGCTCTCGTCCTTAGCTTGGTCTTCTTTAGGTTCCGCTTGACAATAGCCCAGTATTTCTCAATTGGGCGGAGCTCTGGCGGTTGGGAGGTCTTGTCCTTGGGAACCACCTGCACGTTGTTGGCGGCGTACCACTCCATGGCCTTTTTACCGTAATGGCAAGATGCCAAATCCGGCCAAAACAGTACGGAACAACCGTGTTTCTTCAGGAAAGGCAGCAGACGTTTATTCAAACACTCTTTCACGTAAATTTCTTGGTTGACAGTCCCGGAAGCTATGAAAATGCTGCTTTTCAAGCCACAGGTACAGATGGCTTGCCAAACCAGATATTTCTTTGCGAACTTTGACAGTTTCGTGTGCTTGAAAATATCTGCTACCTTTCCCCTTCCTTTTGCCGTATAAAACTCCTGTCCCGGAAGCTGCTTGTAGTCGGCTTTGACGTAGGTTTCGTCGTCCATTACCACGCAGTCAAACTTCGTCAGCATCGTCGTGTACAGCCTCCGGGATCGCGCTTTGGCCGTCGTATTTTGTTTATCATCGCGATTTGGAGTCACTACCTTCTTGTAAGTCGATAGTCCGGCTCGTTTTTGGCTCGATGCACGGTTGTAGACGATACACCCAGCTTATTTGCGGCATCTCGGAGATAGGTTAGGGTTTCGCTTGAAACTACCGGCAACTCTCTTTGTCGTCTCAGCGGCTTCCGGTTTTCGATTTCCCCCGATCCAGACTTCCTGGCTGTCGACAAACGTTCCCCAAACACTTTAATTACATTTGTAACGGTTGATTTGGCAACTTTTAGCGATTTTGCCAACTTTGCGTGCGAGTAGCTCGGATTTTCGCGATGCGCGAGCAAAATTTTGATACGCTGCTCTTCTTGCTTGGACGGCATTTTGACAACTGAAGAGTGAATTCCAAAATCAAAATAGGAGCAACATCTACACACACACCTTCAAAATGAGGGTGTTCAGGTTTTAAATGCAAAATTGAAAGAAATACGTCAAGTTGATATTGACCAAATTTTGACCGTATCGCCCTTTATAAAGTTTATCATTAGATGCTCTACCAATGTTGTCATAATACAATTGGATTTGCATTGTAACAAACAAAGAAAACTGAAAAAAAAAACAAATGAACGTTTGACCGAAATATTAAGCAAAACTTACTGAGCATTCTGAATAGTAAATTGCCAAGTACCCATCAATTAAGGTCGTTTAAAAAACTACAACATCAGTTAGTCTCCCATCCAGATGGAATTATCTTGAAGCACACACTACCAAAATGTCATGTAAATGTCTGTCCCCTGAGACCGACACATGCAAGCGTCCTTTTGCACATAAGAATGAGTTGAAAGAGATGAGAAAATAAATTCAATCAAACATATCTTTTGTCGAATTGCGCATTTGTCAGTTTCGGGAGACATACTTTTACAAGAAATCTTTGTTTAAGCTTGTATTACACTGTTTGTCCAATAGCCAAATATTTGGCATAGGCAGCTAAACAGCTGTCAGATATCATAGATGTTTGTCAGATGCCTATCTGCGTATGACAAATATTTGGCTATTGGACAAACAGTGTAATACAAGCTTTACGTTCCTCGACTTTTTACAAGCCGGAATTACGTCTCGTGTAAAATTAATAATTTTTAAGTGTGCTTGTTTCGCCTCGTATATAGCATTGCTTTCCCGTATTCTTTCGTATAAACTTTCTTCCTGCGGACTAACTTTTGATGTAGCATGAACTGTCAAACTCTTTTTGGCAGCAGTTTGGTTACCATATTAGCTGTTTGACAGCTAAACGGTCCTGCATATAGCAAATAAGCGTCGCAAAGAAACAGTTCTGCCTCAAAATTATTTTGATAAATGCCATTTCAAAACATCATTTATTTATAGATGCTTTCATGTAAACAAAACTGCATTTACAATAATGGCTCATGAAAAATCAATGTCGCTGCCATTTTCATTTTAACCTACATGCAGGTTTATAATTTTCATATATCAGGATATATTTTCTTTGACTTGGCTTATTGTTGTACGGCAGGTCATGTGGGATAAAAAAAAAGTATTAAATAAGACTGATGGAACAAAAAATTTATCGTCAACGAAGAATTACACATTTTCTAAATATTTTATTTTAGAAAGTACAACGTATTTCGGAAGCGCACCTAGCTTTTCAGCTCTTTTCAAGCCCTTCACACAATGAACTTTGTCACTTAAAATTAAAGTCTTTAAGGTTAAAACTAGTCATAAATTATGATAAATCAAGTTGAGATAAATGTTTCACTTTGAGAATACTGACGTTTAATTTGACATGGGTAATTTTTTCTTCAATCAGAGTTATTTTTGTCGAAATGAATTTGTTGAGAGTGAATGAAATTTATAAATACGATTATAATATGAAAAAAACTGTTTTGAGTGATGTTGGCAAGCGTCTAGTGGAAGTGGCACAAAAAAGGCTTTTATAGATGCCAAATTGTTTTTATTGTAGTTTATTCAACCCAAGCAACACACATGCTTTATAACGGTTGAAAATACTTTTATATGACTAGATTTGGTTATATAGAAGCTTTCTCAACAGAAAATCATGAAGATGTGTTACTCGGGCAATTAACATAGCCAAAACCATTCTGCTTTATTAAGTTTTATTAAGGTTTTATCAAAGCCACTAGAAATCAATTTGGTTATATTATGACACCAAGAGCTGCCAATAAGTTTCATATTTTAGTCAGGTTTATGAGAACCTACACAGCTTGTTTAAAACGATATTAAAACTTCGTTTTCTCAAATTCTTTTTACTCCTCCAAAGGTTTTATTTCGACTTTATGAACTCATAAAATGCTGTTTTGAAATGCCGTTTTAGGACTCATTCATATTATGTTATAATGGTCGGTTGAAAAAGCATTTTAAAACCATTTTGCCTCCAATAAATGCATCAAAGGGCAAATTGGCATTGAGGGAAGAAACCCAAAAATCAAATAGTTTTATAGTAGTCATTGCAAAGATAACTTATGGCAGAATTGTGATTTTTTTCCAATCGCCATATTCAAATATACGAAATAATTGAAATGTGGACAAATAAATGCACCAAATTCTAAATGTAATGCAAATGAACTGTAGATCGGAGACCAATTTCAGCATTTTTTTTTAGATAATCTTATTGAATTCCATGAATTTTCAAGAAATTCATGATTAATTTATCGAATATATTTGTTTTAATTTTGTGTTTGTTGTTGTGAACTCGCAAAATTTCCGAGGCGCATTAATTTTCGGCTCTTATCTTGCCAATATTTACCACAAAATTTAATGCGTATATGATTTGGAGCATTATACGCTGTAAAAACACAGTTTGTATTGGATATTTGCTATCAAACAAAATTTCCCGCAACAATTGGCTTTTTTTCTTCGATATTATTTACTGCTAAATGAATCAGAAGAGCAGAGAATCGAACAAAGCAGAACAATAAAAACTAACCACGATATCACAGTTAAGTTTGACAGCTGTGGCCATTTGGCCGCATGCTTGTTTTCATAGCAGCCAAAAGGTTTTATGAAGGTTCTCATGTGGTCATAGCATCTATCACTAGAATATTTTCAAAATCTTTATGGTCTTATAAAGGTTTTATTAACTTGTTTTCACAACCGTCTATAGAGTGGGCCACTTTTTACAAATTTTGGCTTTAAAGAGGAGGTGTTGGTAGACAACACAGTTTTCAATGTAGTTTTATCAACAAAGCCGGGAGAAATATTATACGGCTGGAATAAAACTAAAATTGTTACTTGGGTACCTATGGTTTTCAAACTGTTTTTAATTTGGTCATAATAAAGTCTTTTTATTTTAATCCAGTCTAGAACTGCCTCTCAAATATATCCTTCAGAACCTCTGCCAGTGTGGGCCAACTAGGCACATTTTAATCATCATGAGGTTTTGGGGGAAGCAATCCAGAATAATATGCCTTGACCAGGGTAGGAATAGCAGTAGGATTGTTCCTTGGGATGGATGTCGTTTTATAACACCCTTGTAGGAATTCATAAAACTTTAAATGTTACTTGGGTGGTAAGCACAATGCAAATAAATTAATAACAAATGCAATAAAAACTACTGACTTACAATTAAAAGTCAAGCACTCGGCGCTGAAAAAAACTGTAAGTCGCAATATAGTATATTGGCCTATTTGTCAAAAGCTAAGCATTTTTAGTGGAATTTAAATGAGTTTGTTCGCGTCTACTGATGACAGCTTCAAAAGTTTTTTTTTCTCTAAAAAGGGATCAAGTGAAGTGTTAATTTAAATTTTCCTGGTTTACAATGAAGAGTCTTTAATTGGCGGAAGTAAACATGCCGCAACAATTTACTCGTCAGTCATCAAGCACGGTCTACCACGATCTACTATTTTCCATAAAACCGATGAAGATATGTATTAAAGAGAAATACATGTTACATTCGCTCTACTGAAAAAATATCTTAATCGTGCTGCGTGTAAGGCCGGACAGTAGTTTAATTGATTTGTAGGTAATTTTTTATTCCAACATTCACGTTGAACGTTGACGTAAGCTCATGATCAAATTAACGAGCTAATGAAGGATTGGTGGAAAGGAAAAACAACTTTGAAAAATGTCCGAATATATGGACTAAGTGTTCGGATTCCGATGCGGTTCGATAACTATTTACTGAAAAAAAAAAAAAAAAAAATAAAAAAAAAAATAATAAAAAAAAAATTAAAATAATAATAAAAAAATAAATAAAAATTTAAATATATATAAAAATATAAATAAAAAAAAATATAAAAAAATATATAAAAATAAAAAAATATAAATAAATATATATATATAAATAAATATATATATATAAATATAAATATATATATATATATATATATATATATATATATATATATATATATATATATATATATATATATATATATAATAATAAATAATTTATAATAAATAAATATTTATATATATGTTAGGTGCGCAACTAAGTTCCCGCTGTTTAGCAATAGATGGCGCCAGTAGTAAGTGCTGGTCGAATGTTGTACACCTCAAGCGTCATAAACCAAGCTCAGACATATGCTAAACAAACCGCTTTGCCAAATCAGTGATTTTGGTTGAGTGTTATATATTTTGGTTGTTTGAAGATGTCTGATTTTGTGCCAAATAATCGTCATTTGCGGGAAGTGTTGATTTTCTTCTTTCATTCGAAGAAAACGGCGGCTGAAGCACATCGAGAGCTCCAAAAAGTTTACGGTGATGCTGCTCTGAGTGAAACAACGTGTCGTGATTGGTTTCGTCGCTTCAAAAACGGTGATTTCAGTGTTGATGATCGTCCGCGTGAAGGAAGGCCAAAAAACTTCGAAGACTCTGAATTGGAGGCATTGCTCGATGAGGATCCGTGTCAAACGCAAGAAGAGCTTGGTTCAGGATTAGGATTTTTCCCGCCAAGCCGTTTCTAAGCGATTGCATGCGTTGGGAATGATTCAACAGCAAGGAACTTGGGTTCCTTACGATTTGAAGCCAAGAGATGTTGAGCGTCGTTTTTTCGTCTGTGAACAACTGCTCCAGCGGCAAAAAAGGAAGATTTTTCTACATCGCATTGTGACGGGTGACGAAAAATGGATTCATTACAGTAACCCAAAACGCAAGCATTCATGGGGACTGCCCGGGCATGCTTCAACATCGTCGCCTAGGCCGAATATTCACGCTGCGAAGGTTATGCTGTGTATTTGGTGGGACCAAGTTGGTGTTATTTATTATGAGCTGTTGAAACCAAACGAAACCATTATAAGGGAACGGTATCGAACTCAATTGATGCGATTGAGTCGAGCACTGCACGAAAAACGGCCACAATACGAGCACAGACATGAAAAAGTGATTCTTCAGCATGACAACGCTCGACCTCACGTTGCGAAACCCGTGAAAACCTGCTTGGAAACGCTCAAATGGGAAGTCCTACCCCACCCGCCATATTCTCCTGATATTGCACCGTCCGATTATTACTTGTTCCGTTCGATGGCACATGGTCTCACTGGTCAGCAATTCCACTCATATGATGACATCTCAAAATGGCTTGATTCTTGGATAGCATCAAAAGACGAACAGTTCTATCGAAATGGTATTCACGTTCTACCAGAAAGATGGGAAAAAGTCGTAGCTAGTGATGGGCAATACTTTGAATAATTCGTTTGTAACCTTTGTTTTCAAAATAAAGTTCCTTTTTCACCAAAAAACAGCGCGAACTTAGTTGCGCACCTAATAATAATATAAAAAAAAATATATATATATATATATATATATATATATATATATATATATATATATATATATATATATATATATATATATATATATATATATATATATATATATATATATATATATATATATATATATATATATATATATATATATATATATATATATATATATATATATATATATATATATATATATATATATATATATATATATATATATATAATAAATAATTTATATTAATATAATATATCTAAAGTGTTTCAATTATAGGCCTTAATAACATACAGCGGTGGCACTGAAAATAGTTCCGTTTCTAGACAGTTCCCAGTGAGACTCAGAAAAACCTTATTCAGTTTCTCGATAGTTTTGTTTTTATATTCTCTGATAAAGCCAAAAATATCTTAGTTTTGATTACAATTCTGGTTCAAACTTAGTTTGGTGGTTGATTTGAAAGTCTGGCAATAACAAATTGCCACTGTAAAAATCAAATCAGAGTTGAGTACTGTCATTTAGCGAACCTGGTCATTTGATTGGCCCTTTCCTGGCAACACGATAGAACTTTTGATTAAAATACGGAATGATTTTGTTATTTTTGAATTTTGTTTCTTGCTGCTCTCCCAATCTTCAAATTCAATAAGATCATACCAATGCAGAATTTTAACCTTGCAGAGTAAGCTTTCATTATATAACTGTGGAAGTACATTTTAAAAACTAAATTAAAAGCAAGCACTAAGCTTATTGGGAAAACAATCAGCTTGAAATGTTAACAATAAAATGAATATTCTAGCCAAAATCTTCATGGAATTATTATGACTTTAAAAACAGCAAAAATTGAGCAACCTCATATACCTATGCTGTACAAATCTTATAATTCAAGCAGGTAGTGAAGTAGATGTTAGTTCATATGATCGGCTTCGTGGATCTTTATTAATTCAATTAATCTGATTGATTTGGCCCATTCAATTGAAAAAGCTGCCCTTACAAGTGCCTGACTATTGACCCGATTCGCAATTCCTTTTGCATGAATGTGTGACCAAACTTGTTTTGACAATATCACCGAGTATATCCGAAATTTCGGAGCCCTGTTTCGTGTACTAGACTATTCAAGAAATCGTAAAATTTTGTTTGATCACTTCCTATTCAAATCATATGCAACAAAAAAGTGCTTCATGTATGCATACCAATAATAATAAAACCTCCGGAAATTCCGGGACAATAAGAAGGCCACCATAACTATTTGTTCCCATTCCACAAATGCCAAGCTCATCACCACCTGCCAATGATGATTTTCTCAAGCTCATTAACAACACCAGAAGCTAAATCAGAACATGCAAAATTGTGATTCGTTCGCCCGGGGGCGGCGGAATAGGCAGCGGTCACAGTTGGCACGGAATCGCTTCAATCATTTGCTCAGAAAAAAAATGCATTTTCATTTGCTCCCATTCACTGCAGTCAGCGCATTAGATCAATCTTACTGGCGGTAGCAGAGCTCCCACCAGCGAACCATTCCTCATGCCAGTCTCGTCCCATAACCCACTGACTGTGACTAAAAACGTCATTCCTTGGAAGCCGGGCAAAAAGTGCAATTTAATAACTCATCTTCATCCAGGAGGCACGCGGACCGTAATTTGCTTACGGTACCAAACCTGGTGTCTACTAGTTCTTTAAACTTTTTTTTGCTTTTACCTACTTTTGCCGGGTCGGTGTTGAATCATCGCTCGGATCCGACACACCACCTGCCGCCATCGTAACACTTTTGTGCAGTGGCAGCCCAACTGGTTTTGGCGGGAGCTCAACAGTCCCGGCACGTGAGTCGTTCTTCTCTGTATTGACACACTTTTGATGGCAGATTGCCGATTTTCGCGGTTTTCTGTGAATTTTACGTTTCACAAATCAAACAACACCCCGCTCAAATGGGCCGTTTTCCCTCCCATTTTTCCGAAATATTTGATCATAGCCCACGATTTGGATGGCTATGAGAAAGCGGGTCTGCCGATTTGAATCTCTTATTTCACGGCCGCGTCGAATTGTGAAAAGCGAGCCCAAGGAAAACACACAGTTCAGCGGAATGCAAATACTGGTTGCGGCAAGGCCCAAATCATAGGAAACAAAACATTCGCAATTCGGTGGCGCTGCGATGTCAGCCGAAAACGCAATGCACTGCGGTAACACACAAAATGAGGCAATGATCGAATTGCTGGGTTAAAGGGTTAGTGGTGGTTGAAGTTGTTGAGGAAGAAGCGGGCTCTTCGTTTGAATAATATGTTTTTATTTTGCAACGGATGGAACTAAGTTTGTGGTGTGCTGTTGGTTGATTGTTTGGTTTTCGGGGGTTAAATTAAAGGTAGACATAATTCTATTATGTCAATAATAGATGTGATTACTTGTGCCAGTGATGTCGAGCTTGGTTCGTAAATATAAACAAAGGTTAATAATTCGGTTCCTAATCAAAATGAATGCGTAAATTGTATTGATGTTGCTTTATTTGATAGCTAGTGATCCCGGTGATCGTCTTCTTGGCTTCTTGGTCGTTTTCAGTGGCATTCAAAATTTATTACTCATCATAATTAGTTTGTTACCTGCTCTCAACTTGTCGGCATGTTCTTCAGCTCTTTCGTGGCCTTCGTGATCAGCTGCTCCTGCATTATGGCTTCGAAATTATTAGAGTACATCCTCCGTTTGAGGTCTTCAGTAGAACGTTCATCTTCTCCAGTGACGTCTTGGCATAATGAGCCGAAGCCAGATTCGACCAAAAGGCCACATCCTTGTTCGCGTGGTACTCCTTGAAGATGGCGGCAACTTCTCGCAGGCACTTCGTACTGTATATCTCCCCGTTCACCGCAAGCCCCGAAGGAAAGAACAGCGGCTTGGACATTCCCTTCTCGCTGATCGTCAGCCACAGAAGAATATTTTCCGGGAATTTCATGTGGGAGATATAAATATATGCCGTCAATGTTCACATCCTTGGCGGGTGACGTTAAGTGCCCGGCCTCCTGCCACTCGTTGCCGTTCAGCGTTAAGTAGGTTTTGTCTAGGACAGAACCTGCTAGCTCAGAAGGAGATTCCCTCTTATACATTTATGTTTGCTATGATACGGGGGTCGCTCCAGTGTTGCCAAATATGTTCACACAGTAATCCCATTGAAAAAAAAAATTAGTGGGGGGTTATATCAGAGATATAACAGCAAGGTTCACGTAGGACCGCGTTGGTTTATAGTAATAATGGTATCGTCTAATGTATACGTACACATATGTTACACATATGGTTGGTTAAAATGTCAATAAAATAGTTCTATAATTGTATTTCCATACTGCACTTCCGTGATCCTCATCTTTCTGGGCCATGCTATTCAACGCTAGTATATAGCACGCGAGACGAACCGAAATGATTTCATAAGGGACGAATGGCCAGTTTTCAGTGACCCGAAATTTTATCATTGCATTGGGTAGACATGGAAACCGGTAAGGGTCCGATTAGCCGGTCTTGCAAGACTCTGTCTCCCATAACACAACCGGGCGGGCTGTGGCGGGTGGACAAAGCCCTGTCCGTACTACCAGCTGAGAGCTCGTGTCGAAAACCGAAATCATTTCGGTTCATTTCACGAGCTATATACAAGCGTTGATAATATAGCCCTCAATGAAGAGAGGCACGAAAATACAGTACGGAACAAAATTCTAAAGAGGGAACCGGCCTCAGTTATAAAATCAGATACCGGCAACAAAGCAAAATAAGTTTGCAGCTGAAGGGTGTGGCTGTTTCTGTATTCAACAATGAATAAAACTAAATGAAATAAAAAATAGAAGACAATTTGAACCATTTGTTACCCGTTTTTGAGGAGCTGAGAAGGGAAAACCATATTTTCAACCTGTTCATATGCAGATTTGTATGGGAGCAAAGTAAGTATAAAATTGAACTTCTTATACTGATAGCACTTAATTGTAATTTCAATGCAAAAAATTTGTAAGTGTTTCTAATCAAATGGTGTATGAATGAAGTCGTTGTGTTCAGTTGAACGAGTGTTATTAGTGTTCAAAAACCTTTCACTCTAGCGTAACGCTCTTATTTTTCAAAATTTTCAATTGACACCTGGTATAGAAAAGAGTTAAAAGTAATAAAAAAAACAAAATTTGTCGGTTTTTTTTAACCTGGTAATATTCAATAAAGTAAACGTTTGAAAATTGTCAATATTTTAAATGAAGAGGTCTAAGAGTTTAAAACTCTAAGAATACAAAACTGCCTTACAGGAAAGAAAACGATGGTACAAAAAATTCAAAAAAATCATATACGTTACTTTTGAATCTTCTTAAGCTTATTTTTGGTCTTTCCTGCCACTCTTCATCCGGCGGAGTGACGGCAATTGGAATATTCCAAGTTCCATTGGTATTTCTTTTGCCGTTCGGGAAATGAAGCTGCATCAAACTAAACGTTAATTTATGAGGTTTCGTGTAATTTCATTGATGCTTACGCTGCAAATTCTGCTGTGGGGAGAAAGCTTGAGCAAGAGAATATCTTCCTCGCTTGCGTTTCCAATGCAGGCCTTAACCCACTCTTGGCGAACGATTGGATCTCTCGGGAACCGATGACCAGGATGTGACACGTCATTGCGACCACAATGTATCACTTTGCACTTCATTTCAAAATGATTTAAAATAAACCACTGCAAAGGTGAACTTTTATTTCCACATTTGTTCTAGTTGTCACAAATGAAAAAAATGAAAAAGCAGTGACTACTAGCAACACGGTCAAACCAACAACAGACTGCCTTCGGTCTTCGTCTTCAGCTTCTGCTGCACTTTACTATCCCGGTTCGATCTGGCGTGGAACTGGCAGTAAGCAATGACTATCAAGCTTAGTTGCTTCACTATTTTCACCATGACTGCTGCAAATCAACTGATAACGATGTCATTTTTTTCCTGTATAAAACACGATTGCTACGATTGGCGATGCATGTGTGGATTCACCAGCAGGTGGCAAGGTAATCACATGGAAAATTGCTAAAATCAGTCCATTTTGTTTCATACGTTGCTCAATGAACCCCCTAGGAATTATAATTATATTATTCTATTGCCCTCCACAAGCTCAATCTGTAAAGGGTATCAAACTAAGTCATCACGCCACAATAAATCAAAACAATGGTTGCAGTGGCAATACGTCCCCAACGTGGAAAAAAACTGAGTTATCGGTAACTATCGCGGTGTTGGGGCCTAAATACACCACTCTATCAAACCCGATACACAATGCAGAGTCCCCAACATTTTGTTCCAAATGAGACATCCCCAACATTTTGGTCCTTCGAACCGGATTGACGGTATCCATAAGTCGCTGGTTGATATATGGTCCGAAGGATCAAATGTTGGGTAGGAACCTTTGGAGATCGGTATCCTTGTGGATTATATAGGAGAGGTACTCAACTTTATCAAAACTCACTTGGAAACGGGATATGAAAAAGGTATAGAGCATCTCCTTATAACTCCGATCATCTTTATTTCACATAAACCACTAAACCACATAAACATACCTAAATTAATAATACATTAAAATATAGTACGGCTAACCCATATTCTCGCCTTCAAGAACTCATCGGCACTGAAAATGGTTTAGTTACTTATTTTGGCAGTCGTTGCCTTCAGATAGTTTGAAGCGAGAGAATTCTTTTCAAAACGCCCAAATGCTGACCGCTTGTTGATTAAAGCACTCAGCAATCCTGGGCTGGTCTATACAGTGAAGTGGGGAGAAAAACTCTTACCCCGGAGTTTACTCTGACTCTGTGCTCAAAGTACCAAGTGATTTATTCATTATTTTTATTCTTAAAAACATTATTTTACACATTTACAACACACAAACAGGACAAGATTGTATAGACAGTTTAAAGTTCTTTTGAAATAACATTTCACCAACAATGTTTTGCAAAATGTGTTTTTGTCATAACGATGGATCTATTGTACATGATTGTGGTTCTTTGTAGATCTTAGTACTGAAATCTCGTTGAACGGTTCGTCTGCCATAGATGATTTAAATACATTCAAGATGGCCGATAACCACAGACCAATAATTCGCTCCTCTATACCTCTCCCATGACCTGTTCAAAACAGGCGTGCTTCAAAACAGTTTGTGATCGATCCTCACACCAAGTAGCTTCCTTTTGCGCACTGTCTTGATCTCTAGCTCGTCAATACTATTACATTTAGGTACATTTGGTAGCCTCGGCTTGTGGGTATAACCAAAACAGACGTGCATGATCTTAGACTTCTCGCGAGAAATCATGAATCCAACACCATCCGCCCACCCAATAAACACAACATCGCATATGATGGCATATATGAGTACGAAATGGAGCCGATATGTGTACACTTTGAAGTCATATCCGCTACCATATACGACTTTCTGTTGACTGGGTAGTCAACCACAACATCCACAGCATTTTGCATGCGGTGACTAACTCTATAGAAAAACACGATAAGAGCTATATAATCGGCATACACAAAGATGTGTTCATTGGCTGGGATGCGTTCAAACACTGAGTTCATCGCAATGAGGAACAGTTTGACAAATATGACAAACTTTTGCCATTCTCTATCAACCTCGGTTAAGAGGTTTCACCGGTGTTCAAGACTCGAAACGGCCTATTATGTAGGAAGTTTTCCACATTGGCCATGATGCTCCATTGGATGTTCCATTTATTGAGGATAGTCAAGATAGGAAGCCTCTATGTTATATCAAATCCCTTGGACAAATTGAGGAACATTAGATCAACATGTAGGTGCTCCGTCTTGGTCTTGTCTAATAAAAGATCGAGCTCGAATAAGAACTTCTCCGACCCAAAGTCGTTAAAAATACGTCTTCTCCATGCAATTAAGCAGCGTGATGTGTCTTTAACCTTCCGTTAGGGTCTTATCCTTCCCGGATATGGGAATAGCAATGACCAACCTTTCTCTCCTCTTGTCTGGAATCACCGGACCGAACTGGATGGCTAGACTTCGTTTATTTATTTATTTAAATAGCCATACATTTATTTACGATTCACGATACGTATTTACGTATTTACGATATGACTTCATCTACAACATTTCGCCAATATACTCGGTCTATGGCTGCCTCTCTCCAACCTCGTTGACGACCCACACTCGCCAGATCCTGTTGCACCTGGTCCGCCCATCGTGATCGCTGTGCCCCACGCCTTCTTGTACCGGCCGGATTCGAGGCGAACACCATTTTTGCAGGGTTGTTGTCCGGCATTCTCGCAACATGCCCTGCCCACCGTATCCTTCCAGCCTTCGCGACCTTCTGAATGCTGGTTTCGCCGTAGAGTTCAGCGAGCTCGTTTATAGTGTCTAGATTTTATAGACTTCGTTTATAGTGTCAAAAAGAGCCAACCGACCGGTCATCGAACTCTGCTGCCTTGCCAACGCCAAGGCGCAAGGCCCAGTTGAGCACCTCAAGATCGAAAAGCCTTGAACGCTCTTTGGTACGACGGTACTTCCTCTCAGTCAGTGTATTTACACGAAGGACCTCATCACTGTGATTGCTGTTAGTTGATACCTTGGCAAAGTGATCAGTAAAGCTCTTTGTGATGAGCTCCGGTTCTATCGTGTTTCCCGTCTCAAACTTTACGGCTCTCTCCTCATGGCGGTTCTTGCATGTAGATTCCGATTTTTTTCCTTGCATGACCTGGAAACTCTTTTGACATAGCAGAAAGATCGTTAGGTGCCATTCAACTCTACGCTCACAGACTTTTACGTCTTTTTTTTAACCGCGGTACTACCGATATAACTTTGACCCCCAACAAAGTACAGACTTCATCCCGCTTCTATATCCAGCCTTTGAAATATGACTATGAGCGGCCACACACAAGTTACCAATCCAATCTAATGGGCCGAGTGTCGTGCCGTCACCAGGCATCTGACGAGAGACTTCCTTGTCCCAGTTCACACCGTTCAAATTCCACCTAAGTCTCACCACAGTAGGCGGGAGGCCTACAGCCTGCGACAAAGACGATAGAGAAATTGTCATTTCCGTGTAGCTCATCTTGGACTTGCCTGTTAAATTGACGAGCCACATCGCAGAAGTTGATGGATTGGTCATGGAGGTGATGGATCGTGGATTCAACTCCAGTGGAGAAGTCGTTGCACGTTGCTTTGCCATCATTTACTACTGAACAACCCAACTTGTCCAGTAGCTGAGAGAGCCACTAAAAGCCCCATGAAGGGTAGTGCGCAATCAAATCGCACAGAATCACATAAGGTGCAGGCAGTTGGAAGACCAGGTCCTCCAATTTGCGGATTGGCATTTAGTTTTTTGCCATACGTACACCATAGAGCCATGTATAAGCTCACTATCGTAAGCTTCGTAGAAAACTGTATGGTAACCGTCGTGGCCTCCAAGTCAATATCCAGTTGTACTACTATATGAGGTATACCTTCTCTGTTACATTACTAATTAATTATGTTTTTATTGCGTAAAGTGCGCCAAATTTAAATTATTATGTTTTGAAATTGGAAGTATCTTCTCAACATCATGGGATCCCAGTAGTGAACAGCAGTTTCTGCTAGAACCAACGATGTGAAGAGAAAGTGTCGATAGGTCCGATAGAGCTCGGCAGGTTATGAAATTGAATAGAATTAGTTTGAAATTGAGCGTTCTTCTCTGTTCTTCTCTATTAGCCAAACCGCACCTGTGGATGTAGGCGTATTTATCAGGCTTTATATACCACTTATACTTACCCCCGAGGTAATTTGGAGGTAAGTCAGCTACTTTGATCATTGTTTCTGATAGAGCCATGATATAAGAGTTTAGCTGACTTGCTAAGAATTGGATCTCAGATAACTTTTACCTCCATCTGTGCGTGTTCCACCGGAGTACAACACAGAAGGGCGCTGCATCAATCGGTTGCTTAGTGGAAGATATGACGTTAATCAATTACGGTAGCAGCATCGTTCCGTCGAGTCTTTGGGAGCAGGGGCGGCAGCGGGCGCAGACTTAGCCACTTGAGCGTAAGTTCTACGAGCATTGCACTCCTAATTGAAGACCTTCTTAGCATCTCGGCGGTTGATACCAAGGTTGGACATTGGCTTTCTTCGCGTAAATGGGACTTTTACGATTCGTTGGCTGGTGATTGCCTCGATAATTTGAGCAAAACATCTTTGCACCACATCTGAAGACAATCCTATGCTCGCCCAAGCAGACTCTTACAACCGGCCTTGCCATGCCAAAACCCGAAGATGTTGTTACACTGCAAGAACAGCGTGGGTCTCAACCCACGAGAAAAGGGAAATTAATCGAAGAAAATAGTAAGACATTATGCCATGTTCTGAATGCAAAACAAATTTAATTTAAAAATCAATAGTTCAACAAATTTAATCAACTTATCTCATTTTGTAAACAAAGAGGGTTAAATTGTTTAAACATTTTGCACTTTCATGCAAACTAAGGCCACCAACACAAGGAATAACATTTCCCTACCTTGATGGTGATGCTACTTTCCATGAGGTTGCTGAGAGTTTTGAGAAATTTACGTTTGAATCTTACTTCCACTCTGTATTTACAAAATCATATACGTCTGAGCATGAGCATAAGCTTGAGCATGATTGACCGCCCACGGATACTACTCCGTTATTGCCAGATCAGCTTTATTTACACAAAAAACCAACAGATGATGTTTGGGCCTAGCATACATCCTCAATGTGTAAAAAACGGGTGACCCATTATGAAGCAATATCGGCACCGGCCGTGCCAGAATGCTAGTCAAGTAGGGAATGGGAAGGAACGTGTTGACGTAATACTCGCTTTGAAGGAAGCCGAGAAATCCTCTGCACTTCAAGAAGAAATCGCTGGAATGTTAGATAGGTTAGCAGCAGGGATCGTTTTGGTTAACGATACGCTGAAAGTGTCTAACTAGCACTATCCGCCAAAAGCATGGGGCCGCTCCAACAAGCAACAGAACATCGAACGCCAGTTGCACCGCATCCCGAATAGTCCGGCATGACCTAATCACCGTAAATTATCAAATACTGGTGATAGCTTTTTCTGCCTGTGTAGGTAACAGTTTCACTAGAGTATGTTTTTTTCTAAGCGGTGGCATGCCTCCTTTTCTGTGGCCCATCATAAAATTACTAAATTATATTGATTCTATTGATACCTACGCTCATACCAACCTGGGGAGACTTGGTCCTAAACCCAATGCCCTCCTTATCTTCAATCCGTTCAACTATTCGCAATATTTTGTGATATAGTGGGTGGAATATTACAATTTGAGATAATTCTAAGCAGTCGGTTTACGAGTGACCACCAGGTACTTCATAGCAAGATGCTAGGAAGCGGGCCGGAAGAATTAATGAGCAAACTCCCCCACCTAATGGGAAACAGGTTTGGCAGCGATAAACCGGACCGAAACTCGAGAAACTATGGAATAAAATGGAACATGTTGTATTCAAAAGAGGTAAGATGCAATGATTAGTTTAAGGAACGCAAAGGTTTACGTTATTTAATTATTTAGCTGCAATAATTTAATGCTACGTCCACAAAAAGTAAATCTAGTACTAATTTTTTAACTGCAGCTGGATAACATTCTCACGGGAATAATCAGGAGATAAGTATCAACAATCAATAGCAAACTAGTGACTTAAAATTAGATTACCGGCTCACTAGTTTAGAACCTTAATGGTGTTTTGATGGGCGATTCATTCAACTGAGGAATATATATTTTCTTATTAACCATCCGATCTCTGGGAGAATGTTGTTTGTTCAGTCTTTAGATTTTCAAATTTTTCGCTGATGTTTTTCGTGTTTCAGGTATTTTTCAGTGCTGTACGAAGGACTTAAAAAGGTGTTCTAAAGGACTTCCGTAAATTATTGGCCCAAGACATATAAACTGAACACATTCCATCAAATAGGTCTAGCATATCAAATAGTAGAACTTGGTGATACCATACCATATAACATAAACGTCGCTGCTCATTTCGTTCCATAGATTATTCATTTTCCTTACGATCTATTGGTTTTTTTGCTTACTAAAATTAATTGAATCAAGTAATTGGCGCATCTCAAGCAAAGTTATTCTTTGTATTATAGAAAGAGGAAACAAAGCTTGATAATGATGATGCTGATGAATATTACACAATTTCAAAGAAAACAGATCGAATGTCCAAAATTTTCCAAATCTCACCTCACTTTCGATCGCCAATAAGCATTCACTGCTACTTGATCTGTTAACTTCGAGTTCGGGTAAAAACATGAAAGATAATCGTGAGAGTTAAATTTTTGTAAGAGAAATAAGATCTTCTTGTATTTCACTACAAAGCCTTTGTATTTACTTTTTCTTCGAGAATATCACTGTAGCTTACTGACAAAGTTTTCATTAAAATATTTTATCTGAAAATTAAACATTTTATCGAGCTAGACTGTATCAAAAAATTGTCCGTACAGCAATTCCTGCCATGAGAAGTGGTGAATAAAAATGTAGAATAGATCATCAGACACGCTACTACAGGAAGCAGCAACATCTCTTGGAAGCAGAGCGGGCAAAAATGACTATCTCTGCAGAGAAATCAAGTTTTATGCATCTGTGTAAGAAGAGAAAACATTCTGCGGTAACTCCGATCTTGATTGATAATAAAGTGGTGCCTGAGGTACAGTATGCCAGAATTCTAGGGGTTAACGTGGATAGACGGTTGAACTTCAAATGTCATGCAGCATCTGTTCGACGAAGTACACAAACAATTTTGAATATCTTGAAAGTAGTGGGCAACAGGATGAACGGAGGCACAAGAAAAATTATGCTCCAAATAGCCAATGCGGTTTTGCTGCAGAAACTATTCTTTGGAATGACATTCGCCAATAGCGGCAGTAGTAAAAACGTCCAAAACATGCAACCGCTCTATAACTCGGCCATACGAGAATCCTCAGGAGCGTTCCGAACGAGTCCAATAGATTCCATCATGGCTGAATCAGGTCAACTTCCCGTTGAGCACATGTTGGTCCGTAATTATATAACCAAGGCCATCCGGATGACAGAGAAAATTAGTAAGCTTTTCCCTTCAATGACCATTAATGATAGCACATCAGGAACAGGTTTCCCTTCAATAGACAGGGCCATGTCTGCTTTCACCAAACTAACAGGCAAATTACTCCCAAAAATCAGCCATATTCGTCGACTTGGAGATAGACCATGGGATGCCATGCGCCCAAAGATTGACTGGTGCATTAAATCGCAGTATAAAGTCGGAGACGCCCCAGTCAAAGCACAACAGCTGTTTTTAGCGGCATGCGCAGCAAAATACACAACCTGCAAACACATTTTCACTGACGGATCAGTTACCCAGGAGCACGTTGGATTCGGAATATCATGTGAAAACATCAGCATCAGTAGAAATCTTCCAAAAAAATTTTTTCAATTTTTTCAGCGGAAGCTATGGCAATCCTTTATGGTTAGTTACAAACCTGTGCATGGAAAATGAAACCGCCGTCAAATTTACAGACTCAGCTAGTGTCTTAGAAGCACTTCAAAATGGACAATCACGCCACGCGTGGGTTCAAGCAATAGAGGAAGAAATAGAAAACAAATCAGTGACACTATGTTGGATACCTGGACACGTAGGAATTTCTGGAAACGAAAAAACAGATGCACTGGCAAAAGCGGCCTTGATGGATGAAAATTTCGACGAAGAATACTGTGAAGTACCAAGTGAAAATATCATCCGCAACTGTAAAGCAGAAATTCGTGAAGACTGGGAAGGCAAGTGGAGAAATAATACATCTTTCTTGAGGAGCATCAAATCAACAACTTTACAGTGGCCGGATAGACACCGTGCAACGGAAAGGAGGGCAATGAGTCGGCTTCGCATAGGTCATACGAGATTAACGCATCAACATTTATTCAAGCAAGACAGAAACTGTTGCCGAACATGTGGGGAGCCAATAACTGTACCTCATTTACTCATAGATTGCAGAGCATACGACGTTCAACGACAAGAATGTAACCTAGGTTCAACAATTGGAGACATTCTAGGACCAAATGAGGATGCAGAGAAAAAACTAGTTATGTTTTTAAAAGATACGAAACTAATTAATTTGTTATAAGATAATAACTCAACTTAAATAAAGACAATTTTTACTTGGGATGAATGACCGCTTAAGCGGTAAAAGTCCTTAAAAAAAAAAAAAAAAAAAAACCACCCACCTTATATTTATTTCATTACATATTAAAGAAAAAAATTTTTTAAAAAAACAATAAAAAAAACCAAAAAAAAAAACAAGCTTTTTCTACAAAATAAAAAATAATAATTATTACCAACAAGAAACAACACTGACACCAAAAAATTGTCCGTACAGGACAAATAATACTGTTAAAAGAACCTAAAAATACCAAGTCAATGCTTGTCATGACCACGTTTTCCTGCAATCACATGGCGCCTTTTCATCAAAACGGCCAATTTCATCCGGTTGATTTGACATTGTAGAGCAACCACTCCTTGATTAGCTTCAACGTATGCTGTGGATCATTGCCTTGAACAAATTTAAATTTTAATCTTTAATTTTAATTAAATAGCACTCTCTTTCAAATTATGCTTCGAAATGTCTAGATACATGCTGATTCATGGTAGATTCAATTAATGCAAAGTTTCCGGTGCCGTTTGCACGGAAGGCACCCCAAACCATCACATTGAATCCACCATGCTTTACTGCCGGCCGCAGATTTTTTGATCGAATTCTGTGTTTGATTTGCGCCTTACTCTTACTTGTCCGTCAGTCCCAAAAGTATCAAATTTGCTTTCATCTATGAAAATAACGTTCTGCCAGAACTCCTCCGGTTCAACTACGTATTGTTGGGCATATCTCAAACGCTATTTCTTATTTTTAGCAGATATTTTACAAAATCAGATACGTCTGTTTGAAAAAGTACTCGAGAGTTGATCGTTGGAAGCATCTAGTCTAAGAAGGTTAAATGATGCTCCATTCTCTTCAAACGGTTGAGACGCATTACCTAGCTTTATTTTACTTATAGTAATAGCGCCATTACTCGCTCTCTGAAAAGAGAACATCTTATTTTAACAAGCTCTTTCACGAGTTGCAAGCTTTCCATTGGTAGAAGCTTGAGCACAGACTCATAAATATTCAGAATATTGAACAAGATTTTAACAGTTAATTTAGCTAAAAAGCAACGTGCTCACCAAATCTACAACTGGCGCCTATGCTACTTTTCCAAGGAATCCTCACTTGCTGACGATCCGCCTAAAGGAAGCAAAAATATGCAGATCCAGTTTACTTGCGTGACTGAACAGGAGGATATCAAAATAACTATCTTACAGGCACAGATTCTCACATCGCAAACATATGATTCCGCAAATTCTCTAAAACTGCAGTCGAAGCAAAATCTCGAAATTCACACCGTCAAGCTCATAACTCGAAAACAGACAAATTGTTCAGAAGTATACAAAACGAAAATCTTCCCTTTTTTCACAATCTTCAAACAATTTAAACGCGTCACTTCATCAGCACGACATACTTCCAGCGAATTTCTTCCGGAGGTCGTTCACGCACTTTTTACTACACTGAAAATAAAATTTAATTTTAAACTTCAAAATCGTTCGTTCAACTCACCATTTTGTGTGTAATTCATTTTATCCATTTATGAAGTTGGTTTCGTTTGCAATACCATATCTCGCTGATGCTAACCGTAACATGCATGTTTTACAGTTCTGCTTTATGGACTCAAAATGAGCCTTGAGCCTTTTTGCTGATGAAAACCAGTTGCGAATGTTAAATACAATGTGTTGCGAAAGTGTGCGAAAACTGTGTTTACAAAGCGTAAGCAAACTTACAAAACAATGTTTTCAGTGTACCGAGGTCCATCCTTTTGCTTTCATACAACTACCACTATCACGGTGGGTTCCTAAACCAACTTAAAGCACAAAGGTAGAAAAAAAAGGCTGCCTGGTTAAAAGTTCAATAGCTGGACGCATACAGTCACCGCCAGAAAAAAGTGTCCACCTACCCCAGTTTCTCCTTTTTGTGCAGCAAACTGTAAAATAAATGAAAGATTCTAAGTTTTGTTGTTTTAATGGCATATTTATTATGTTCTTTTCTTGTCTGGTACATAAAAAAACACTCGTCCTGCAAATTCATTTTTTTCTTCACGAAAGATCAAACTATAGTAGAAATTATGCATGTCAAAATAAAGTGCCCACTTCTTATTTTCTTTAAAAAAAAAAAAGTTGAAGATCCAGTCAGTTGAGTGATCAGTAGTTGATGTGTCCTCCCCTGGCCTTCAACAGTTTTTGCAAACGTTTCGGCATACTCTCCAACAGATTCTTCAGGTGTTGTGGGTCAAGATCTTCCCAGGCGTTCTCAAGAGCTTGAAAATAGTTATTTTTATTAGTAACTCCTGTCTTATCAAATCGTGAATCCAAGATGGCCCACAGATTCTCTATTGGGTTCAGATCTGGACTCTGTGGGAGCCATTCCATAGCTTTAATACGGCAGGAACGGAAGATTGCCTTTGACTTCTTCGCGGTATGTTTTGGGTCATTATCTTGCTGGAACACAAATTTGTTTTCCAGCCCAGTTTTAAGCAACGAAACCTCCAAATTCTCACGCAATATGTCGATGAAGGAATCTGCTGTCATAATACCATCAATTTTTACCAAAGCACCAACACCCGCCCAAGAAAAACACCCCCACACCATCACGTTCCCTCCACCATGCTTAACTGTGCCCTGGATATGTCGATCATGAAGCGCCTCTCCAGGTCTACGCCATACACGAGCTCGTTTTTTGCTGTTGAACAACTCGAATTTAGACTCATCGGTCCACAAAACAGTCTTTCAATATTCTAAAGGTTTATCAGCATGTTCTCGAGCAAATTTGAGTCGTTTCGCTTTGTTGACTTTGCTAATAAAAGGCAACTTCTTACAAAACCTGCTCTTCATACCGTGTTCAGCGATCCTTCTGCGTAGAGTACTGTCCGCGATCGGTTGTTGAATCACTTCCTTGATTTCCCTGAGGGTAACCTTCGGATTTTTCTTAATTTCTCGAATGATTCTCGCATCTGTTCGGGAATCTGTTCTACGTTTCCTTCCCCTTCCTGGGCGATCAGCTACTGAACCATAGGTTTTGTACTTTGCGAAAAGTTTGGATACCGCTGCTTTGCTGTATCCATACTTTTCACCAATCTTGCGATGCAATTCACCTTTCTCGATGTCACGAATAATACATTTTCGGATCTGCAAGGGAATAGTTTTGCTTGCCACCGTATTATCCATGGTTATTTAGATAACTCGCACTGAATCTCTCTCACCGACAACTGAAATCCGTAAGAAGATCAACAAACAATGGAAACGTCAAAAAATTGAATACGAGGGGCGTTTGGATGTTAAAAAATTACATACACATAATATATTTTCAATTGGGCACTTTATTATGACACACCAAATTTACACCACGTATGGTTCAAAAAATAATTTTGCAAAAATGTGTATTATCCATTGCAAAAATACACATGCATCTTTAAAATAATAATATTATCAGGCTTAGAAAAATATATGAATGCGATATAATGAGTTTTTCAATGACTTCAGAGATGAAGCGTGTTCATGAGAAAAGTGGGCACTTTATTTTGGCGATGACTGTATATACCTACAATCCGGATCAATCCGGTGAATTTGCAATTATTGACGAAAAAAACAAGAATTATTCTCGGATCATCTTACAATCTCTCAGAAGCTTCTTTGAAAACATTAAACATAACAAATGTATTGTTAAGGATTTATTCTGTTTAAATGGGAAAATCTGAGTTTTAAAACACTGTACCATATAAAGGCTTTATGAAATAAAACGAAATTCAAATATTTAATTGATTACTAGTTTTCTGTTATCTTTAGATGAAATCTTAATTTAATGAACTGCAAGTACTATTTCGGTAAAATTATAAGAATTATGCAGACACTTAATGCCCAACAATATATGCCGTACGTTGCTTTCCATGAAACCCAAAACAATTAAATCCAAATCCACACCAGTCACCAACGGCCCTATTAGATACTTTGGCCCGTCCATGTCCCATCATAGTCTTAGTGCTAATTACACCGTAAAATATGATTTTTAAGGGAATGCTACCCATCTCATTAAAACTCAGACGACCGAGAAAGATCCTGCTGCTTCTCATTTGATCGTTATGCGCAAGTGCAACTCTAGGACTCCCGAACCATGCGATGTTGTAAGCTTGCATAATAATTTCGCGTTTTATTAAAGCAGTATCACCAGCTCACAGCGTGAGTTCGACGATGGAGTAGACTATGAAAATTAAGCAAATATTAAAATTGAAATGAACTATCTAACGGTCTCCATGCGAACACAAAAAGTGCTTCGACAGGAGAACGGCAGTTACTATTATTGAGGGGTCTAAATGAGCAGCGGTAGAACTCCGCGGGAAAGTAAGCTATCACTTTCAATTAAACTGTCAACTCCGGTGGTGGATCGAAACGATCCGAAAGTGGGGTTAAAGTTTCAAAACTAAGCCTGCCGCTGCCTAGTAATGACCGTTTAATCTAGAGCACAATTTTAACGCCTCTCGATGGCGACCGAGTCTCGAGACGTGTCGACTGTTGTCAGCCGGTTAGTTCCAGCACTAGTATTATTAATTTGCATTCGATGCGGGTGTGCGGCATGGTCATCAAACAGCTGTCGATCGTCACCGCTCGCTCGAAGTTTGCTGTTGCTGCCGCCTAATAGATTGGATTTCTATTTGGAAATTGATTTCGATGTGAATCCGGCGCACGTCGGCGGTTGCACCTTGGCGTCTTTGTGCATTTGAGTCGGTGCTTTTTAGAGTGTTTGTCTTTCGGTTCATTCATTCGGTTTGCGTACCCTGTTTGTGTGGATCGTGAAATATTGGGTCGGGAATGGAATCGCAAATGGTTTGATGGAATAGATTGCGCTGAAATTTTCAGTTCATTGGGTCGTTGCAGTCTTGATATATATTTTTTTTTCTTATGAAGTTAGTTTAAAATTGTACCGATTTCTATTGATAATTCCTATTCATGTCAACATGAGGCATAGATTAGATGAGTTGAGTTGACTGGAAATAGATATTATGAAAAAATTAAGGGTGTCCACAGTTAAATTGCATCACTTTAAACTCGTCCTCAAAAACAAGTCTCTCAACCGATTGTCATGAAATGTTCAGGGAATAAAGTAACATGTATAATCTTGGTTTAAGCATTTTTATTTCACTGTATTTCTTTACCAAATCCAAAAGCCCCAACTTTCTTCTTAATACCACGCATAAGATTTTGTACAACGGTTGAACCGACATTTTTTCCGCTTTCAACCATGACTTCAACATTTCCTGTTCTGTAGTGATAACTTTAGGATGCTTACGAAGATCGTGCTTCATTAAAGCCCAATATTTTTCGGATTGGCCACAACTCTGGAGAGTTTGGGGGTTTAAGATCCTTCGGCACGAAATTGATACCGTTCGTCTTGTACCACTCCAGAGCATCCTTGGAGTAGTGACAAGGAGGCTATGTCCGTCCAAAAAATTGTAGGAACGTTGTGTGTTTTGAGAAACGGAAGCAGTCGTTTTTTCAGGCATTCATTCATGTATACTTGACCTTTTACAGTTGAAGTTGTCACGAAAGGCTTTCTCCTTTTACCACACGAACAAATCCCCTGCCAAATCATGAATTTCTTGGGGAACTTTGACACTTGCTGTTTCCTGAGAGCCTCTTGGAACAGCGAACTTGTCTTTCGCAGTCACATACTGGTTGCCGGAAATTTGTTTAAAGTCCGCTTTAACGTGTGTTTCCCATCGTCCATGATGCAGCAGTGTAATTTCGTGAACATTTGTGTGTACAGCTTACGCGCACGTGTTTTAGCTGTCCTATTCTGTTTTTCTTTGCAGTTTGGAGCTTTCTGAACTTAGAAGGAACGGAGCCCGGCTCGTTTCTTGGCTTTCTGCACGAAACTTTTGGTCAAGTGCAGCTTTTTCGCCAGAAAAAGAAGAGGGACCAGAAGAGGACCTTTTTATGAAACTTCGTGTAGAATATGTACTCCAAGTCGCTGTTCACATCCGTCCTAGGGGGACTCCAAAAGCCGGTCCCCTGCCAGTCCTTACCGTCGAGCGTCAGATGAATCTTGTCGTCAATATCACAACCACTTTGTGCTTCGCAGAGGCGACATTCATGCCGAGCACCTTCAGCCGTTGCTTTTGGTTGGTCGCTTGCGCTTCTGACACGGCTGGCCTCGACTTCCGCTTCCTCAATGACGATGTCCATGTTGGCCAAATATTTTTTGACCGTCTGGGCGGTC
>JAHHFK020005480.1:0-93382 GCA_024533555.2 Aedes koreicus | reverse complement strand
CGACGTGACAATATGAGTTGCATACTCGATCATCTGGATTCCATCGGTTCAATAATCTCCAACCTGACTTTGAATGACTTCGTGTTGCAGTTTGGGGATTACAATCAACCGGTATTTGCAGTGGAAAGCAACGGATAACGGATTTCTAGAAGTCAACCCTCAATCTATTCTTTTTAATTCCGGTTGTGCGTTAGTCGACGGTCTTTTCCTTCCATGGTTTGACTCAGCTTAATGGAGTACCGAACAGAAATTCACGGTTTTCCTTGGATCTCGTCCTTTGAAACGACGCAGTTAGCAATGCATGTAAAGTTGCAGAAGCTATTGGCCCGCTTATCTCTATCGACGCCGACCATCCAGCTTTTGACGTGGTGGTTGACCTCCCTGAATCGATAACGTTTTACGATTACGCCGATGGTTGGCAGATGTACGACTACCGCCGTGCTAATCATGCCGATATTTGTGCTGCTATTTCCCGTGTCGATTGGCAACCTATCGATGATTTTGATTGCATTGACGACGCTGTGATCTACTTCAGCCACATTGTTCGCGATATAATTGCTGAACATGTTCCTTTGTGTCGCCCGAAGCCAAAGCCCCCATGGTCCAATAGCCATTTGCGTCAACTCAAACGTGCCAGAGCAAAAACATTGCGACATCACTGCCGGAGTCGCACACAGATTTAGTAAGCAACAGTTCAACCGTGCTAGCAATCCCTACCGTGTTTACAACCGTTCCCTATATCGTCGATATGTTATTCGTAAGCAGTCATCTCTTCGTAGAAACCCTAAAGGATTTTGGTCGTTTGTGAATCCAAGGTACCAAGAAGTCAGTCCATCTCGGCGAACAACTTGTTAGCTCTGAGCTGGGTAAATGTCAGCTATTTGCTAAGCATTTTTAAAAGTACCTTCAACGACATCCCTGCCACTTCCGTTCAAATAGCATCCGCGACTCAGTACACCCAAGTAATGCATTTGGTTTTCATGCATTTATTATTGACGAACACGCGTGCTGGTTCGAATCATACCTAAAGAATCGCCTGCTCTGCGTGAAAATCGGATCATCGCTCTCGGAAAGTTTCACCAATACCTCCGGTGTTCCACAAGGCAGCAACCTCGGACCCCTCTTGTTTACGCTGTTCATCAATGAACTCTCTCATCTTCTACCTCCAGGGTGTAGATTATTTTATGCGGATGACGTAAAAATTTTCATGACAATCAACTGTCTTGAGGACTGTGAATACCTGCAATCACGTGTAGATGATATGGCGATGTGGTGCTCTTTAAATTTTCTGACACTTTGCATCAATAAATGCATGGTTATTTCATTTAACCGAAAGCGCAAGCCGATTAAATTCGATTATCATATTTCTGATAACGTACTTCAACGAGTAAGGCAGGTCAAAGACTTAGGAGTAACTCTCGATCAAGAGATGACGTTCAGGCCACACTACCACGAAGTAATAGCGAAGGCAAACCGGCAACTTGGATTTATTTTCAAAATATCTGAAGACTTCCGAGACCCTCTGTGTCTGAAATCATTGTACTGTTCGTTGGTGCGCTCAATACTAGAAAATAGTGTCGTTATCTGGAGTCCTTATCAACGTTGCTGGATTGCGAGGCTGGAGTCTGTTCAGCGTAGGTTTGTTCGATACGCACTACGCCACCTACCATGGCGGGACGCAGCAAACCTTCCTGCCTATGAAGATCGGTGTCGGTTGCTTGGAATCGATACGTTAGAACGAAGGAGGCGTAGAGTTCAAGCTGTTTTTGTGGCTAAGGTGATCACCGGTGAAATTGACTCTCCGGAACTTCTCAATCAATTGTGCTTCTATGCCCCTGAACGAGCGATACGACAACGAAACTTTTTGCACCTTGCGCCTCGTAATCATCTTTATGGTATGAACGAACCCCTGCGTGCTGCTGCCGATGCGTTTAATAGTGTTTATTCCTTGTTCGATTTTAATATGCCATTGACTACTTTTATAAGAAGACTATTTTAATGCTAGCGTTAACTGATTTATTCATGAAGACAAACATATGTCAGATGAAATTTATAACAACAAATAAACAAATAAATTGATGTTGTTCATAGATTTGAAAGAATTTCTATGAGTATCAAGATAATTTCTTAGAACTCAAAAAAAAGTTTCAACAGAATCTGAAGAAATTCCAAGGCCTTCAGGTGGAGTTTTAATGACTTCTGTAAATCTTTCAACAACTTTAATGGAACTGGAATCTACTCTAGAAGTTTCAGTTTATCATATGAAGGCCGAAAAAATTTTTCACAGGTTCAAGGGATATCCCAGTGACGTTACACGAATTTTATGTACAATCCAATAACTTCAAGGTATTTAGACATCAGTTTAGCACTTCAGTAGATGTTTTATCTATCGTAAAGAAGTAACTACACATTAAGAAAAGTTCATCGAATGCCAGTTCCACGCATTTTTTGAGTGGTTTTTTTTATAGAACAAGAACTGCATTAGCAAGTCAAATAACTCCAGGAAACTCAAAATGTTTTGATAGATTTCGGAAACTACAAGAGAAATTCCAAGAAATTGAAAAAAAAAAGTTCCGAGAACACTAGAAGAAGTTCCAATAACTTAAGTAATGCCACTAGAACTCCAGGAAGGCATTTTTCAAACTTAAAGAAAAGTTCCATGCACGTCAGGAGATGTTCCAAAAAGTTCTAACAACTTCAAGGTAATTTTCAGGAACTGCATAAAAATTTCCAAAACCTTCTGGCGAAGTTCCAATAATTTCTTGAGAAGTTCGAAGGATTTGTTAAGAAATTCCAAGAACGTTAATATAGTCAAATTAACTTCAGAAAAAGTTCCATAATTTTCAGAAGATTCCAAGAACACTACAAGAAGTTTCAAGAACTTATGTAATTTCACATGAACTTTGCGAAGGAATTTCATAAACATTAAGATAAGTTCCAAGCACTTCGATAGATGTTCCAAAAACTTCAAAATGAGTTTTTAGATCTACAAGACAATTTTCAGAAACTGCATAAGAATTTTCAAAAACTTTAGGAGAAGTTCTAAGATTTTCTAAGTAGTTCCAAGAATTTCTTAGAAGCTCCAAAATCTTTAATATAGTCACAAGAACTTTAGGAAAACATACACAAACATCAGGAGGTTGTCAAAGAACTTTAAGATAAAATCCATAGAAGAAGTTCCAAGAGCATAAGAAATGAAGCAAGAACTTCGGGAAGGTATTACATAAACTCTAAAAAAAACGTTCCAAGCACTTCAGGAGATGGTCCAAAAACTTTAGAAGAAATTATAAGAACTACAAGACAGTTTTCAAAAACTACACAAGAACCTCCGCAAAAGTTCTAAGATTTTCTTAAGAACTTCTAATAGTTTCATTAGAAGTTCCAAGAATTGTTTTATTTACAAGAAGTTACAAGAACTTCAGGAAAAGTCTCACGAACATCAGGAGATGGTCCGAAAACATTAGGAAAAAATCCAAGAACGCTAGAAGAAATTCCAAGAACTTCAGTAATGTCACAAAAATTCCGGAAAGGCATTTAAAGCACTTCTGGAGATGTTCCAAAGACTTTAGAGGGAGTTCTAAGAAATGCAAAACAATTTTCAGAAACTGCGCATAAATTTCCAAGAACTGCGATTTTGCTGGGTGGTTTGCCATGTCTCTACGGGAAAAAGGAGGAGATAACTTAACATCTCAAATCAATATTGACCCTCATGGCGCTTCCACAAGCGTGGCATGCCTCTGATACAGAAAACTCTGTCCAGAGTTATTGAAGAAGCTCATTCATATTAATTTGATGAGAAATACTAAAGTAGAAATAATAATTTCAAAACAGAAAGCATAGGTAGAAGTTCTAAGAACTTCTTAAGAAGTTCCAAGTATTTCTCAAGAAGCTCCTGTAATTTGAATAGAAATGCACTGCCAAAACCTTCAAGTGTGTTCCATCTAAACGTTCATCAAATTTGAGCTTTCTTCAGATTTAAGTTATATGATCTATGCAGTGAAATTCCGAGAGAAACACTAAATCATATTTTCCCAGAATGGAAGGTAACCGCATAGAAGTCACACTTTAGATTTTAAGACCATTCAACATTCGTATGAACGTCCTCTGCTTTAAATTAAGATTTTTTTTTACTGTTTCACATGAAGATGTTGAGTCGTTTGTGATGTGATTGATGTGATTCAAGGTGAGTCCAAGAGTTTCAGAAGGTTGCATGAATTTGAGAGCAGCTCTAAAATCTTCATGAGAACGTTTCAGAACTTAGGGAAAAGTTCCTTGAGTACAGTAGTGTCAAGAAATGTCACTACATAAATCCACGAAAAGAGGCAAAATCTTTCAGAAACTTTACGCCCAAGTTCAAGAACTCCATATGGTTCAGGAAAAGTCCATGAAATAAAGAAAAGCTCCACAGTCTACAGTGAAATTTTCACGAACATCATTCAAGTTCTTTAAACATCAAGGCTCAGGCGTAAAAATCAATCAATCAATGTAAGATGAATTTCAAGAACTTTAGCAACATCCAAACAATTAAGACCTTAATCCGAAGTATAAGTTGAATTTCATCGGAAATAGAAAATTCTGATAAGTTCAAGAACTTCAATGGAAGATCAAAGAACTTCAGGAGAAGTTCATCAAAAACTACAAGAGAACTTCTTAAAAACTACGGGAAAATTAAAAAAACAAACTTCTGGAGAAAAACAAAAAAAAATCTTCAGGAGTAAATAACAACAAACATCAGAAGAAGTCCAGAAAATTTCTGGAAAAGATCAAATAAATATTTCAGGAGAAGTAAAGGTTGAAACAATTCAGAAGAAGTCAAAACAATCAAGGAGAAGCTTGAAAAAATCAGGAGATGTTCAAAAACAAACTTCAGGAGAAGTCTAAAAAAATAACTTCAGGAGAAGTTCAAAAACAACCTTCAGGAGAAATTCAACAAAAAAATAAGAAGTTCAAAAAAAAATATTCCTTAAAGTTCAAATAAAAAACAAAGAGAAGTTCAAAAAGCAGCAGAAGTTGAAAAGCAACAAAAAAAAAGTACCAAAAAAAAAACTTCAAAAGAAGTTAAGAAAAACGTAAAAACAAACTTTAGGAGAATGTAAAAAAAAATCAGGAGAAGTCAAAAAAAAAACTAAAAGTGGTGTTTAGAAGAAATTCAAAAAAAGATCAAAAAAACAATTTTAGGATACATTTGAAAAAAAAAAACTTTAGTAGAAGTTCAAATAAGCTACAGGAGGAAATCGAAACAAAACTCCAGGAGTAGTTTAAAACAACTTCAGAAGAAGTTTAAAAAGAACTTCAGAAGAAAAACCTACAGGAGAAGCAAGAGCAGCTATCAGGAGCAGTTAAGAAAAGAAAACCTTTAGAGAGAATCATAACAACTTTGAGATTGGTAAAAAACAACTTCAGAAGTAGTATAACAAAATTTCAGGAGAAGTTAAAAAGAAAATTAGGGGTAGATAAAAAATCTTCAAAAGCAATACATATTAAACTTCGTGTCAAGTGCAGGAGAAGTTCAACACAAACCTCAGGATGAATTTAAAAACAAACAGCAGGAGAACTTCATAACATAATTTCAGGAGAAGTTCATAAAGGACTTTGGGAAAAGTTAAAGAAAACTTCAATAGAAGTTCAAAGAACTTCAGAAGAATTTAAAAAGTACCTGTGGAGAAGTTTGAAAACCTTCAGAAGATGTTCAAAAAACTTCAGAAGAAGATCAAAAACTTGAAAACAAAAAAAAATAAGTTTAAAAAACTTCAGGAGACGTTCAAAAAATATATATCACGAGATATTTAAAACAGTTTTCAAGAGAAGTTAAAAAAAATCAGGAGGACTTAAAACAAACTTCTGGAGAAGTTCAAACAAAAATTTCAGGAGAATTAAAAAAAAAACAAGAGATATTAAACAAAAACTTGCTGGAAAAAGTTCAAACAAAAACTTCAGAAGAAGTTAAAAAACTCCAAGAGAAGTTCAAACAACATTTTTAGGAGAAGCTCAAGCAATTCATTTCAGGAGAATCCAAAAAAATTAAGAGATATTAAACAAAAACTTACAGGAAGAACTTCAAACAAAAACTTCAGGAGAAGTGAAAAAACTTCAAGAGAAGTTCAAACCAAATTTTCAAGAGAAGCTCAAGCAATTCAGGACAAGTTGAAAAATTAAATCAGGAGAAGTTCAACAAAAAAAAATGAAAAGTTAAAATAAACTTCAGAATAAGTCGTAATAAACTTCAGGCGAAGTAACAAATCTTCAGAAGATTTAAAAAACCTCAGAAGTAGTTAAAAAAAAATTGAAAAGAGGTTTAAAAACATCAGAAGGTAAAAAAAACCACGAAAAAATAAAAACATAACTTCGGGAGGAGTTTAAAACAAAATATCAGGACAAGTTCAAAACAAATTTCAGAAAAATCAAACATAAAAATTCAGGATGAGTTAAAAACATAAGGAGACGAACAAAAACAACTTCAGATAAAGTTCAAAAAAACAAAAAACTTCAACAGGACTTGTTGGAGAAAAATATATTCAATAGAAGCTAAAAAACAAACTTCAAAAGAAGTTCAAGAACAAACTTTAGGAGTAATTGGCAAAAACAACTTCAGAAAAGGTTAAAAAAAACTTCAACAGGACATGTTGAAATAAATTTATATTCAAAAGAAGCTCAAAAACCATTTTCAGGAGAAATTCAAGAACAAAGTTAGAAGTAGTTAGAAAAAACAACTTTAGGAGAAACTCAAAGCAAACTTCAGGAAATGTTGAAACAAATATTAAGCAGCAGTTCAAATAAAATCACGAGAAGTTCACAGAAAACTTTCTGCAGAAGTTATATAAAAACTTAAGGAGAAGTTAAAAAAACCAGGTGAAGTTGACAACAAAATTTCAGGAAAAGTTTGAAACATTCAGAAGGAGTTAAAAAAAATTCAGGAGAAGTTGACAAAAAGAAATCAGGAAGAGTTAGAAACATTCAGGAGAAGTTAAAAAAAAACCTAAAGAGAAGTTAAAATCAACTTCAAAATAATTTCAAAAAATCTTCAGGAAAAGTTCAAAACAAACTATGAACTTTAGGAAAAGATCTAAGAACTTCAAAATAAGTGCCGAAAACTTCAGGAGAAATTCCGAGAACTACTGGAGAAGTTTCATAAACTTCTTGAGAAGTTTCAAAAACTTCTGGAGAAGTTCGGAAAACTTAAGAATAAGTTCTGAGAACTTCAGAAGGAGTGCCGAGATCTTCAGGGCAAGTTTCGAGAGCTTCAGGAGAAGTTCCGAGAACTTCAGGAGAAGTTCCGAGAACTTCAGGAAAAGTTGTGAAAAACTGCAGGAGAAGTTCCGATAAACTTCAGAAGTTGAAAGAATTCCGATGAACTTCAGAAGTAGAAAGAATTCCGATAAACTTAGGGAGAAATTCCGATAAAATTCATCAGAAGTTCGGACTAACTTCAGGAAAAGTTTAGATAAACTTCATGAGAAGTTCAGATAAATTTCCGAAGAAGTTCCGAGAACTTCAAAAGAAGGGTCGATAACTTCAAGAGAAGTTCCGATAAACGTCAGGAGTAGTTCTGAGTAGTTTTGATAAACTTCAGGAGAAGTTTCGATAAACGAAGAACAGTTCCGAGTACTTTAGGAGAAGTTTCGAACACCTCAAAAGAAGTTCCGGGAACTTCAGAAGAAGGTCCGAGAATTCCAGAAGAAGTTACGAGAAATTCAGGAGAATTTCCGAGAACTTCAGAAGAAGTTGTGAAAAATTACAAGAGCGCTTCCGATAAACTTCAGAAGGAGAAGGAATTTCGATAAACTTAAGCAGGAGTTCCAACAAACTTCAGGAAAAATTCCAGTAAACTTCAGCAGAAGTTCCGATAAACTTCAAGAGAAGTTCCGATGAATTTCGAAGAAGTTCCGAGAACTTCAGGAGCTGTTTCGATTAACTTTAGGAGTAGTTTCGATAAACTTCAGAACTTCTGAGAACTCTAGGAGACTTTTCACAAACTTCAAGAGAAGTTCCGATAAAAGTTAGGAGAATTTCTGATATACTTCAGGAAAAGTTCCAATAAACTTCAGGAGAAGTTCTGATAAACTTTAGGAGACGTTCCGATTAACTTCAGGAGAAGTTCTACAAATTTAAGAGAACTTCAAAGAATTTCCGAGAACTTAAGGAAAAGTTCCAAGAACTTCAGGAGAAGTTCCGAAAACTTAAGGAAAAGTTCTGATAACTTCAGGAGAAATTCCGAGAACTTCAGGAGAATTTCAGGAAAACCTAAAGAAGAGTTCCGAGAAATTCATGAGAAGTTCCGGTAAACTTCAGGAGAAGTTCCGATTAACTTCCGGAGAAGTTCCGATAAACTTCAAGAGAAGTTCCGATAAATTTTTGAAGAAGTTCCGAGAACTTCAGGAGCTGTTTCGATAAACTTCAAGAGTAGTGTCGATAAACTTCAGAAGTTCCTAGAAATTTAGGAGACTTTTCTAAAACTTCAAGAGAAGTTCCGATAAACGTCAGGAGAATTTCTGATAAACTTCACTAGAAGTTCCAATAAACTTCAGGAAAAGTTCCGATAAACTTCAATAGAAGTACCGAGAACTTCAGGAGAAGTTCCGAAAACTTCTGGGAAAGTTCCGAGAACTTCAGGAGAAGTTCCGATTAACTTCAGGAGAAGTTCTACAAATTTTAGGAGAACTTCAGAGAATTTCCGAGAACTTAAGGAAAAGTTCCCAGAACTTCAGGAGAAGTTCCGAGAACTTCAGGAGAGGTTCCGGAAAACCTAAGGAAGAGATCCGAGAACTTCAGGAAAAGTTGTGAAAAACTTCAGGAGAAGTTGTGAAAAACTTCAGGAGAAGTTCCGATGAAAAGGAATTATTAAGCAGTTCCAACAAACTTCATGAGCAGTTTCGACAAACTTCATGAGAAGTTCCGACAAACTTCAGGAGAAGTTCCAACAAACTTCAGGAGAAGTTCCGATTAACTTCAGAAAAGTTGTGAAAAACTTCAGGAGAAGTTCCGATGAACTTCAGAAGGAGAAGGAATTCTGTTTAACTTAAGCAGGAGTTCCAACAAACTTCACGAGCAGTTCCGACAAACTTCATGAGAAGTTCCGACATACTTCAGGAGAAGTTCCAACAAACTTCAGGAGAAGTTCCGATTTACTTCAGAAGAAGTTCTACAAATTTTAGGAGAACTTCAGAGAATTTCCGAGAACTTAAGGAAAAGTTCCGAGAACTTCAGATGAAGTTCCGAGAACTTCAGGAAAAGTTCCGAGAACTTCAGGAAAAATTCTGAGAACTTCGGGAGAAGTTCCGGAAAACCTAAGCAGGAGTTCCGAGAACTTCAGAAAATGTTCCGAGAACTTCAGGAGAAGTTGTGAAAAACTTCTGGAGAAGTTCCTATAATTTTCAGCAGAAGTTTAAACAAACTTCAGGAGGAGTTCCAATAATCTTCAGGAGGAGTGCCGATTAACTTCAGGAGAAGTTCCGATAAATTTCCGAAGAAGTTCCACGAATTTCGGGAGAAGTTCCAATAAATTTCAGGAGAAGTTCCGATAAACTTCAGGAGAAGTTCCTAGAACTTTAGGAGAATTTACTGAAATGCCGGGAAAAGGTCTTCGATGTTCAGGAAAACAACTAAGAACTTTAAGATACGAACCAAGTACTGCAACAAGATAAGGAAGAAGTTCCCACAAATTTAAGGCAGACCCTAATGAAGATTGTAGGGCAGTGCCACATGAAGGCAAACTTTGTAAATATTTCATAAAAGTGTTCAGAAACCAGAGAAGAAGACTTTCAGAAGTACATAATTTCAAGAAATTGTGATGCAGTTAAAAAAAAAAGAATTTCTCTAGGCTAGGCTAGGTACTTCTTTTAGTCCTAATAACCTCAAAAGAAGTTGCATGAAATTGAAGCTAAAAATGCAACCTCTCAATTTTCAAAATATTCTGAAGGTTATGTGAACTAAACAGCTATTCCAAGAACTACAATAGCCGGCTTTAGATTTTTCGAAAAATCTCAAGATTTTCATGAGAGGTCATTTACATAAAAGTTCAAAGTCTCAAGAGGAGTTCTACGAACTTGAGAAGAAGTTTCACGAATTTCAGGCGAAGTTTCTTGAACGTCAGGAGAATTTCCACGAAAGACAATTTCACGACTTTCACTATTTCAACAATTCACTATTTGATTTGAAAGCGTTGTTTGAGTTTCTAAGAGGAGTTAACCGTAGAACTTCAGAGAGAATTTAAAAAACTTCTGCAAAAGTTCCAAAAACATCCTTTTTATGTATTGTAGGTGAAGTTTCACGATTTTCAAGATGTCCAAAGTAGAAGTTCGAGGAAATATATGGGAACACTCTAGAGCTGACGTTAAGTTTTCAAGCTTAAAGAAAGGTTCACCAGCTTAAGCATCATTCACGAACATCGAGAAAACTAAACAATCTTCAGTGACATTCTTCAAACATCCGTGAAGCTTCATGAGCTTCAGCAAAAATTCCCAAAAAATTGGAGCAAATCTTATCAAACTTTGAACTATGTTTCAAAACCTCATAGGTGTTTCAAATGAGTTGAAAAAGTTCAAAAAAGGTTTAAACGAATTTAGTAAGAAGGTTATAATCCCTAGGAATCTTTCGCAGGCTACAGAAAAGTTCCACAAGCAACATAAAAGCTTCATGGACAAGATCTGGAGAGCTCTACAAACATCAATTTCATAAACGTCATTGATGTTTCATTCAATCTTTGAAAACATTTCAAAACCTTTAAAAATGTAGACTGAGTCCAAAACCTAAAGAGTAGTTTCTATGTTTTCAGTTAAGTTTAATGAATTTCTTATTTATTTCACAGACTCTAGCAATGTTTAATGAATTTTAGTTCATTTCAAAGAAATTCATGTGAAGTGCATAAAATTCCTATAAAATTTAACAAATTTTCGGAATTCTTCGATCTTAAAGTTTGGTGAAATTAACAAAGTTCAGTAAAAATCTCAAAATTCCAGGAAAAACTCCACTTTACCCAAAGCAGTTGTGGAAAACTTCACAAATCTTAGGAAGGCAGCGATCTTGAAATTCGCTTGGTATGTTCCTTTTTATTCAAGAAATTCAATTTTGGAAGAAATTCTAACAACAACAAAATCCTAACAATTCCAGGAAAAAAATCCAATTCTTTGGGAAAATGTCCTAAAAACCTAATCAAATAAAAGTTTCGAGAACTTCAGGATGAATTTAATACCTCTATCATCTAGATACCTCTAGACTACTCTGCTCAGAGTGTCTGAAAATGGTTTAAATTCATAACGGTTTCAGTTATTTTTTTCTGAAGACTTAAGTACGATGTTGAACGTCAACTTGCACCAAGGAGCAGATCCAAATTTCCCATTCTAGTTCGATCGGGCAACTTTCGTCCACATGTTTTATTGATAACAGAGCTAAACACCAGCCCAGCGAAGAAGAAAACTGCAAACGTTATCAGCCTTTATCGGAAAATTATTCATCGAGGCAAAACATATGAGCGAAAGTGAGAGTTCGTCAAAACAAAAAGAATGGAGAGAGAAAGAGAGAGGAAGAGAGAGCGAAGAGCAAAAGAACTCCGCCTAGTTCCGTGTGAATGTGTTCGTGTTTTATCCTTTCGTCATTGATAATGCAAAAGTCGGTCACGTAATCAGCTGCTGGCTCTTCTGCCTGATGCCAAATTTTGGGAGAAGGTTTTCCCATGAGAGAGGAAGAGCGAAGCCATCCGCGTGCAGTAAATTTTTATCAATGAATTTCTCTGCAATCACACCAACACACATTTCGCAGTTTTCAGTCGTTGTCGGTTCACTGTTGACTGTCGACGGTGTAACGGCGGAACGATTGGCAAATGATGTCCATGGGTTGTCTGACTTCTGAATTTTTCATGTTTGTGGGCCAAAAGGAAGGAAGATAAACTCTAACTCAAGTCCAATGGGAACGAGGAACGAACAGTAATGTTAGTCGGTGTTATGTTCTAGCATTTTGAAGAACTCGAGGACTAAGTGCGCTGATGATGTTGGAATTTCTCTTGATCTGAGTTGAGAAAAACGCCAGAGAGGAAGTGAGTTTCGGAAAATTTCGAAAATGCTGGTTTCAAAACGGGTTGAGAAGGGTTCTGCGTTTGCTGAAATTTAAAATCGATCAATTCTATTTTGATGATGGTTAAGGTGAAACGGAACAACGTGTAAATTTTCCGTCTCTTTCAAATTATTGCACCTCGCGATTTTGGAGATGCGAATCTTGGCTTTTAGTCGATCTATTTAGCTGAAACTGTAATCGAATGTTTACTTGCAAGTGAGCACACGTATTGCTATGATTACCTTATCAATATCCAGTTTAGAAACTAAGAGTTTCATCCCCAAAATATCAAGGTGGTGGTTGCCCTAAATCCACACAGATACAACTCAAGCCTTTTAGGATTTTTTCGAAGTTTGTGAAACTTAAATGATGTTTTTAGGATGTCATAGAACTTTTTGGAAGTTCGTGGATGAAGCTGACGCTTCTGAAACTCCCCCTCTTAATTTGATATTTTTTTTACCTCGTTATTCTTGACTTCTTCTAAAGTTCTTGGAAATTCTTCTAAAAAGCTTAAAATTTCTTCTGCTTTTGATTTTTCATATTGGTGAAATTTGTTGACAAAATATTTGAAGAAAGAACACATATTTTAATTCAACCCCTCACCATTGGTTTTTCGAAATCAAATTTCTTTCAATTAAAATGTGCTCTCTTTGTACCAACCGGAAGATAAAACAGTGAGGGTTGTTTAAACCAACACAGAAAAACATACTGAATTTTAAAAGGCGCGTAAAATTACCCCTCGTTTAATTCGAAGCCAAAGGAAGCGTAAACAAGGAAATTGTTTGCAATCTTTCATTCGCCATACAACAATGTTTGCAATCTTTCAAACAACAGACTAGATTCAGGCGTTATCTGGCTTCAATTAACATGAAATATCCCATTAATTTCTGCCAAATCCAGCGTTCTCTTTATGTGCATTAGATAACATAGAAAATTACATTCAAAATCCACTCTTTTTCAAAAGGGTGAGATCTTCCCACGAATCAATCTTTAACTTTCAAGTAATCCATCAATCTTTATCCATCTCTTGCATCTCATTATATTTCCGTGCAGCGCCCTTCATCTTTTTGCAGGAAATCTTGAAGATCATCATCAATCTTCTTTCTGTCTGAAACAACAGATTCAAAAAATTTGGCATCCCGGATAGAGTCGCATAACTAGGTCTAAACTTCAAGCGGAATATTTTTGAAACTCGACGAATTTCCACTAATTCGTGGAACTTTTAAAATTCTTGCAAATAACTCATGCAGTTTATAAAACTTCTCCTTAATCTCTTGCAGTTCGTGGCTCTTCTCCTGAGATGCATGATTCTTCTTGAAAATCGTGGAACATCTCCCATCATTTTAAGGGAATTCTTTTGGAAGGAAATGACCCGAAATTTATGGAACTTTTTAAAACTATACAAAACTTGAAAGAGGGTTTTAAAATGTCAAAAAATTTCTTTGAAAATCTCATGAAATTCATAGTATTTGCATAAAGTTTTTGGATTTTAATGACATTCGTGGAAATTTTTCGTTTGGATTGGATTTGGATTGGATTTGGATTGGATTTGGATTGGATTTGGATTGGATTTGGATTGGATTGGATTTGGATTAGGATTGGATTTGGATTGGATTTGGATTGGATTTGGATTGGATTTGGATTGGATTTGGATTGGATTTGGATTGGATTTGGATTGGATTTGGATTGGATTTGGATTGGATTTGGATTGGATTTGGATTGGATTTGGATTGGATTTGGATTGGATTTGGATTGGATTTGGATTGGATTTGGATTTGGATTGGATTTGGATTGGATTTGGATTGGATTTGGATTGGATTTGGATTGGATTTGGATTGGATTTGGATTGGATTTGGATTGGATTTGGATTGGATTTTGGATTGGATTTGGATTGGATTTGGATTGGATTGGATTGGATTGGATTTGGATTGGATTTGGATTGGATTTGGATTGGATTTGGATTGGATTTGGATTGGATTTGGATTGGATTTGGATTGGATTTGGATTGGATTTGGATTGGATTTGGATTGGATTTGGATTGGATTTGGATTGGATTTGGATTGGATTTGGATTGGATTTGGATTGGATTTGGATTGGATTTGGATTGGATTTGGATTGGATTTGGATTGGATTTGGATTGGATTGGATTTGGATTGGATTTGGATTGGATTTTGGATTGGATTTGGATTGGATTTGGATTGGATTTGGATTGGATTTGGATTGGATTTGGATTGGATTTGGATTGGATTTGGATTGGATTTGGATTGGATTTGGATTGGATTTGGATTGGATTTGGATTGGATTTGGATTGGATTTGGATTGGATTTGGATTGGATTTGGATTGGATTTGGATTGGATTTGGATTGGATTTGGATTGGATTTGGATTGGATTTGGATTGGATTTGGATTGGATTTGGATTGGATTTGGATTGGATTTGGATTGGATTTGGATTGGATTTGGATTGGATTTGGATTGGATTTGGATTGGATTTGGATTGATTTGGATTGGATTTGGATTGGATTTGGATTGGATTTGGATTGGATTTGGATTGGATTTGGATTGGATTTGGATTGGATTTGGATTTGGATTGGATTTGGATTGGATTTGGATTGGATTTGGATTGGATTTGGATTGGATTTGGATTGGATTTGGATTGGATTTGGATTGGATTTGGATTGGATTTGGATTGGATTTGGATTGGATTTGGATTGGATTTGGATTGGATTGGATTTGGATTGGATTTGGATTGGATTTGGATTGGATTTGGATTGGATTTGGATTGGATTTGGATTGGATTTGGATTGGATTTGGATTGGATTTGGATTGGATTTGGATTGGATTTGGATTGGATTTGGATTGGATTTGGATTGGATTTGGATTGGATTTGGATTGGATTTGGATTGGATTTGGATTGGATTTGGATTGGATTTGGATTGGATTTGGATTGGATTTGGATTGGATTTGGATTGGATTTGGATTGGATTTGGATTGGATTTGGATTGGATTTGGATTGGATTTGGATTGGATTTGGATTGGATTTGGATTGGATTTGGATTGGATTTGGATTGGATTTGGATTGGATTTGGATTGGATTTGGATTGGATTTGGATTGGATTTGGATTGGATTTGGATTGGATTTGGATTGGATTTGGATTGGATTTGGATTGGATTTGGATTGGATTTGGATTGGATTTGGATTGGATTTGGATTGGATTTGGATTGGATTTGGATTGGATTTGGATTGGATTTGGATTGGATTTGGATTGGATTTGGATTCGATTTGGATTGGATATTTACTTCTCATTTCTGAAGAACGCTCGGACATTTCCCTTGATGAGATTCCGCACAACTTTCTCCGTTACTTTTCGTTGTGCTTGCAGACCAAATTTTCTTGAAGCAGTCAACAGAGCTTGTTTCTTTTCCATCTTTCTTAATATGCCGCTTAATTATTGCCCAGTATTTATCGATAAGACGGCAGTTTGTGAGATTTTGGCATTTTTCGACAAAATCGACGTTTTTCTTCTTGAGCATCTCCAACGTGGCAAAAGCGTAGTGAGCAGATGCCAGATCGAGCCAAGCTAATGGAGGATCCGTATGCATTCGGTAAATGGGTAGAAGCCGTTTTTTAATGCATTCTTTTCTGTAAATTTCACCGTTGATAGCGCCGTGGTGAAATATGAAGATCTCGTCCAGCCACAGGAGCAAATGGTTTGCCACACCAAAACATGTTTCCCAAGTTTTTCGGTTAAGATGTATCACGCATCATCAAGCACATCTGTCCTGTGCTCAGCGTTGAAAAATTGCGGCCCTGGAAGTGTACTGGAATCCAATTTGTCGCACGTCTCGTCGTCCATCAAAATGCACCTTCATACAAGTTCTGTGACCGTATTTTTGAAGGAGGTTTCTGTGAATCCGTCCTTATGGATGCCTTCTGGCCCTTGGAGATTCTGATATTGTTACGCTCATTGATATTCTACACAGTTCCAATGCTAATGTCCACTTTTTTTTACAATTTCACGTACGGAACACGGTTTATGCAATTTATTCCGACGTCGACTTGGCAAAATCACTCAAAGCTCGATTCAAGGTAAATTTGGACGCACGGTTTAATACACCACCGCGTCCCTGGTGGTTGGAACAAAAAAGGTTTGACAGGCATTTGTTGATGTTTCATTGACAAAGAAATTGGTGAAAAGTTTTTCTCGATTGATCGACGCATCTCAAAATTACGGATCTTACGGAAAATTAATTGTGCACAAACATCTAGAGAATCCTTCGTGGTCTGCCTCAAAAATAGCAAAAACGTTGAAATTCCCAAAGTCAACGGTGTGTCTTGCAATCAAACGTTACAAGGATACTCTGATTGTGGATAGCGCACAGCGCATCTATCATAAAAGTGGCACTAGGGACAAAGAGCTTAGGAGAAAGGTGTTGAGGTACGTGAAAGGCAACCCAGGTGTCTCCATACGTGATTTGGCAAAGAAATACGATTCCAACTTTTCTACCGTGCGTAACATCCTCTCAAGTGAAGGATATAAACATCCGAATCGCTCCCTGAAACTAAATTTAGTGACCAAAATGCGAGCACAATTACTATACGAACGAGTTTTGACGAAATTTGATGGCTGTATTTTAATGGATTACGAAACATATATCAAAATGTATTATAAACAAATCCCCGGACGAAAATTCTACCTGCCAACTGGTCGTGGAAATGTCCCTTCCAGGTATAAATTTGTTATTGCTGATAACTTTGCTCGGAAACTAATGATTTGGCAAGGAATCTGCAGTTATGGCCTAAGAACCAAGGTTTTCATCACATCTCACACAATGACGTAGAAGGTTTACATTGAAGAGTGTCTGAAAAAGCGGATTTTACCCTTCATTCGGCAACACAAGACCAACGTCATGTTTTGGCCGGATCTAGCCAGCTGCCACTACTCTAAGGAGGTACTAGAATGGTATGATGCAAACAATGATAATTTCGTCGCCAAAGAGATTAATCCTCCGAATTGCCCTGATTTCAGACCGATCGAAAAATTTTGGGCAATTGCCAAGCGAAAACTTCGAGGATGCGGTAAAGAAGCGACAAATGCACAACAAATGCGTTTAAAGTGGAATAAGCTCGCCGGTACAGTGTCACCAGCGACTGTGCTGATCATGATGGCATTGATCACAAGTTAAGTGCGACAGTTCGTTTGAAACGGTAAAATGTAAATAATTGTTACATATCGTTTGAAAGCTGAATATATACCCTTTTTTTTGACGTTTTGATCAACCGTGTATGTTGTTTAATTTTTGAGTTATGATCACTTGCATGCGTCCAAATTTACTTTGAATCGGGCTTTAAACCTCACTTTTGACGGAACATTCTCAAGTTACTTCTATTGAATGAACCGGTCTGTTGAGCACAGCATCGATGCTGAACACATTTTCGTCGGAGAGTGGGATTTTACTTCTTTAGCAAAGAAGGCAATCGCTTTGAACAAGTCACTCGTAGTTCATTAACCCGTTCCGTAATCAAGTGACTTTTCACTCTAGCTCTGAAAGATTCTTCGCATGAATTTTTCAGAAATGTTGGCTTCCTTAGCAAGTTTCCCGATGGAACGTACCGGGTTGCGAGCAACCTTTGCAAGGACCGATTTCACCACGTTTGGCGTACGTGCAAACCGTGGACCTCTACTTCCCGGCTTCCGCTGCTTAGGATCCAGTTGGGATTTTGATGCGATAAGCTATGAAAAGTGGCGTCTTCTTGGCGAGCGTATATTTTCACAAATTTGCAATAAAACAACATCAATGTTCTGATGCAGCTCTTGAGAGTAAACATAAACAATTACACTGTCAACGGAAATAAGTCATTAGTTACACAAATCTTCCCAATGTTACAGCATTTTCATATTTTTTTCCTGCGGCACCCTGTATTAAAGGGTGTATTCGATAAAAATGGCACACACATATATACTCATCACAATTAAACTGATTATCGGATTTTCTTGAAATTTTCAGGGAATGAAGAACTACTAATGAGTTTTGATTTACAACATTTGTTTTATTCAATTTCGTCTCCCATCCCGAATGCCCGCACCTTCCTTTTCACTCCACCCATCAAATTTTGTACAACCGATTTTCCCAGTGTTTTTGTTGTTTTCACCCAAATTTTCTTCAATTCTAGCTCTGTTTTTATAGTTTTGGGATGTTTGCGAAGTTCCGTTTTCATAATTGCCCAGAATTTTTCAATTGGACGAAGTTCCGGTGAATTTGGTGGGTTCATATCCTTTGGCACAAAATTGACTCCGTTGGCTCGGTACCACTCCAATACGTTTCGAGCGTAGTGGCAGGATGCTAGATCAGGCCAAAACAGACTTGATCCTTTGTGCTTCTTAATGAATGGCAAGAGACGCTTCTTAAGGCACTCTTCCGTGTAAATCGCACCGTTTATTGTTCCGGAAGTGATGAAGGGAGCACTTATTTCACCACATCCGCAAATCGCCTGCCAGATTAGAAACTTCTTTGCAAATTTCGATAGTTTCTTCTTTCGAACATCCTCCGGAACATCGAACTTCGACTTGGCAACGAAATATTCTTGCCCAGGAAGTTGACGGAAGTCGGCCTTGACGTATGTTTCGTCATCCATCACGATGCAACCGGATTTGGTGAGCAGCTTCGTGTAATGTTTCCGGGCGCGGGTTTTCGCAGTGATGTTTTGTTTTTCATTCCGGTTTGGGGCTTTTTGCACTTTGTAAACATGTAACCCAGCACGCTTCATGGTTTTCTGCACAAAACCGACTGACACCTTAGACTTTTTAGCGACATCTCGAATTGACATGTTTGGACGGTTCTTGAATTGTTGTACGACTTTCCTGGCCATTTTACTGTCCATTGGACCACTTTTACGACCACTCCCTTCCTTCCTTTGGACACTCAGACGCTCCTTGAAGGTTCTTATTACACGAGACACAGTTGTATTTGCAATTCCAAGCCTTTTAGCAATCCACCGGTGGGACGCCCCTGGATTTTGATTGTGAGTGCAAACAAAATTTCTCACGGATCCCCCCCCCTACTAACTGCAATAAACAAACACTATATAAACTCTCAATTCTAGTTTTTTCTCTACATCCAAAGACAGAAGATTTTCTGTGTGCCATTTTTATCGAATACACCCTTTATGACCGATTAAAGGGTGTCCCACATCAAATTGCATCACGGAAAAAACGCTGTAGAAAATTACCTAGTTGACCGATCCTTTTCAAACTTTCAGACAATAAAAAATCACCCATTAGTAAGCTTTTGGCATATTTATTTCATTCAACTTCAATACCATAACCGTACGCTCGCACCTTACGCTTAACTCCACTCATTAGGTTCTGTACAACATCTGGCTGCAGCTTCTTCTGTACGGAAACCTACTTTTTCTTCATGTCTTCCTCAGATTTGACCTCCTTGGGATGCTTCCGTAGTGCCTGCTTCATAATAGCCCAGTATTTTTCGATGGGCCTTAGTTCCGGTGCGTTGGGGGGGGATTCTTCATGTCCTTGGGTACGAAAGTGACCCCGTTGGCTTCGTACCACTCCAGGACAACATTTGAATAGTGGCACGAAGCTAGATCCGGCCAGAAGATCGTAGGGTCCTCGTGTTGCTTCAACAGAGGAAGCAGACGCTTCTGTAGACACTCCTTGAGGTAGATCTCTCCGTTTACAGTCACGGTAGTCACGAACGGCGCACTCCGTTTGCCACATGAGCAAATCGCTTGCCAAATCATGTATTTCTTGGCAAACTTTGAAAGTTTCTGCTTCCTTACTTCCTCCGGAACATCAAACTTGTGCTGGGCGGTGAAGAACAGTAGCCCCGGAAGCTGCCGGAAGTCCACCTTGACGTAAGTCTCATCATCCATGATGAGACAATGAGGCTTCGTCAGCATCTGGGTGTACAGTTTCCGGGCCCGTGACTTTCCCACCGTATTTTGCCGTTCGTCACGATTTGGAGCCTTCTGCACTTTGTACGTATGCAGTCCCTCCCGGTCCTTGGCTCTCTGAACGAAAGGCTTGAACAGATACAACTTTTGGCCACATCCCTTACCGAAGCATTGGGATTCCGCTTAAACGCCTTCACGACACGCTTGTGATCCAGATCACTAATAGAACATCCATTCTGATCGCATCCCTCCTTCCGTTCGATGCTCAAAGTTTCGTAGTAACGTTTAATCACTCGAATCACCGCTGACTGCACGATTCCGAGTTGTTTTGTCCCGATGAGAGAGTTGAGGATTTTCCAGGTGCTTGCGCAACATAAATTCGCGACGTTGCTTTTCGAATGACGCCATTTTTCCAATTTTCGAAAAACTGACAGCGATAAAAATACAGCAAAAAAAACACTCTAAACTACTTCTACCCAAATTTTCCAGAGAAAATACCCAATGAGTAATTTTCTACAGCGTTTTTTCCGTGATGCAATTTGATGTGGGACACCCCTTACTTTGTGTATCGTATCAGTCATTTCAACAATGAGACAATTTAAGCCCATCAATGTTTGATGATTTTCATTTGCTCCAATTGAACCGATGATCATTTTCCCAAACCACCACCCCAAAATTTCCCCATCTTTTTTTTTTCAACAATATTTTGTTTTCCAATTTTATTTTCAACTTTCTCCGTTCATTGCATTTCCCTAAATTCTAGGATTAGGATAACCGTTTGCTCCAGTTGCAATGCCCAAAATCACAAGGGAAAGAAGATCTCCACAAGGCACCAATCTTGCAACACATGTCCGACTCCCCACTACCAGTGCCCAAGCCCGGTAAAACCCCCTAGGAGTGCAATAAATAGGTCAGGCACGCGTGCATCATCCACTTCCACGCCCTGATGCCAAAGCGAAAGCCCGAGCCCGAGCTGAGCAGAACGGAATCAAACCACCATCCATCGTCGTCGTCGTCGGCGTGGTGAACAACGGGCTCGGAGAAGAGGCGATGACAAAAAGCGGAATTATTGATTTTATCTCATTCTGAGAGCGAGTGCAGTGCAAAGTCCGTTGGTCCAGTTTGGTCCGGTCCGGTCAGCCCAACGGTGATGACAACTCGGTAATAATGACGACGACCTCCCTAGGAATGTGTCTGTGTGTTTGTTCTGGAATGCAATTATCTCGCTCGGATCCCTCCCCCCATCAACGAAACCAATGAGCTTCAGTCTCTGCTGGGGGTTTGATCCGAATTTAGCGTGAAAGAGGGAGGGGGTGGATGGGTTTTCTGGTCAAAAAAAAGTAGGACAACAACTACTGCTTTAGATCGTCGTCGTCGTCCTTCATCGTCGTCGGGCGATGAAGAAGTTAGATTTAATATCCAAAGAGTTCCGAGAGGGCAATGTAATCTGATAATTGGCTTGTTTGAACTTTGAATTGCTAATGCGCTTGGATTTGGTTTGGGCTTCACAGAGTTTGAATGTGTGTGTGTGTGTGTGTGTGTAGTTTAGTTTTTCACTCTCGATGAACTGTCATCAGAATTGGAATAAATTGTGGGAAAAAGTTGGACTTGTTCGTGAGATGTCATGTAACGAGTCCGGCCAATTGTCCGAGTCGAGAAGGATCGTTGTCGAAAATCTGAAACTAGAAGTAAAATATTAGTGTGGATAAAGTTTTACGTTTTTGTTAAAATAAATCGAAACCGTTGGATGGGAGTGCGGTTCAAAGTTGTTCCTCGAATGAACTGATTCAATTTTGTCGCAAAATGAGCAACAATGGTAGAGGAAATAGATTGGAAAAATTGAAGCTTGGTTAAACAAACTTGCTTTATTTTGCGGGTCTTTAAGGACTCCCTCGGTACAGCCAAATAATTCCATGCTAGAGATTAGATAGTTAGGATTTATTTTTTATTTGTGGCTACAGAGTAGTTCCCTACTATTTAAACTGTTGAGTCTGACAAAATGCCAATATTTCCATATCCATCGAACAAAACAGAGAACATTCAAAAGCTCATCAAAATATTTTGAGGTTGGTTGCATGGAAATAGTAGATTGAAAAGCGAAAATTCTAAACATGGTCAAATTACCCTAACTAAGAATTATTTAGTTAATTTAGTAAAAATCAGCGTTAATTAGTAAAAATCAACGTCTTATCAACAACTTCAAAGGAATCCTTTACCTGAGAATGTTTTTTTTTTGTTGTGGCGTAGAGCGTCCATTGAATTGAACTTTTGTGGTATATCCCTATTTACTATCACTATTCGCATCTTCGAGCTTACTCTTATATCACTCCATTCTCTTCCCCGAAAAATTATCTTCTTTTCCTTTGCATAAAACACCGTTTGGGAACTACACAAATTTGGGTATAATTCACTGAAACCCGTCAACAGGCTAACGTAGTAGTAGTAGCAGCAGCAGCAGCAGCAGCAGCAGCAGCAGCAGCAGCAGCAGCAGCAGCAGCAGCAGCAGCAGCAGCAGCAGCAGCAGCAGCAGCAGCAGCAGCAGCAGCAGCAGCAGCAGCAGCAGCAGCAGCAGCAGCAGCAGCAGCAGCAGCAGCAGCAGCAGCAGCAGCAGCAGCAGCAGCAGCAGCAGCAGCAGCAGCAGCAGCAGCAGCAGCAGCAGCAGCAGCAGCAGCAGCAGCAGCAGCAGCAGCAGCAGCAGCAGCAGCAGCAGCAGCAGCAGCAGCAGCAGCAGCAGCAGCAGCAGCAGCAGCAGCAGCAGCAGCAGCAGCAGCAGCAGCAGCAGCAGCAGCAGCAGCAGCAGCAGCAGCAGCAGCAGCAGCAGCAGCAGCAGCAGCAGCAGCAGCAGCAGCAGCAGCAGCAGCAGCAGCAGCAGCAGCAGCAGCAGCAGCAGCAGCAGCAGCAGCAGCAGCAGCAGCAGCAGCAGCAGCAGCAGCAGCAGCAGCAGCAGCAGCAGCAGCAGCAGCAGCAGCAGCAGCAGCAGCAGCAGCAGCAGCAGCAGCAGCAGCAGCAGCAGCAGCAGCAGCAGCAGCAGCAGCAGCAGCAGCAGCAGCAGCAGCAGCAGCAGCAGCAGCAGCAGCAGCAGCAGCAGCAGCAGCAGCAGCAGCAGCAGCAGCAGCAGCAGCAGCAGCAGCAGCAGCAGCAGCAGCAGCAGCAGCAGCAGCAGCAGCAGCAGCAGCAGCAGCAGCAGCAGCAGCAGCAGCAGCAGCAGCAGCAGCAGCAGCAGCAGCAGCAGCAGCAGCAGCAGCAGCAGCAGCAGCAGCAGCAGCAGCAGCAGCAGCAGCAGCAGCAGCAGCAGCAGCAGCAGCAGCAGCAGCAGCAGCAGCAGCAGCAGCAGCAGCAGCAGCAGCAGCAGCAGCAGCAGCAGCAGTAGCAGCAGCAGCAGCAGTAGTAGTAGTAGTAGTAGTAGTAGTAGTAGTAGTAGTAGTAGTAGTAGTAGTAGTAGTAGTAGCAGCAGTAGTAGTAGTAGTAGTAGTAGTAGTAGTAGTAGTAGTAGTAGTAGTAGTAGTAGTAGTAGTAGTAGTAGTAGTAGTAGTAGTAGTAGTAGTAGTAGTAGTAGTAGTAGTAGTAGTAGTAGTAGTAGTAGTAGTAGTAGTAGTAGTAGTAGTAGTAGTAGTAGTAGTAGTAGTAGTAGTAGTAGTAGTAGTAGTAGTAGTAGTAGCATATTTGCCTTTGGCATGTTTAGATTTAATTAATAATTTGATAACCTATCAAACTAATAAGACTACAATTTGATCACCTAGGTAGCTGCTAAGACTACAATTTGAAAATACTAGGGGTGTTATAATAGGTCTCGAATTATCTGGTGGTCAGATGATTGGCAACGTTCTCTGTATCGATTGATAAAGGGTGGAACAGTCAAAAATGGGTCAAACATGATTAAGTGCACACTGATTAGTTTATTATATAAATGGCCAATCTTTATTTCTTTTTGAAGTTCATCGTCTACAAAACACAGGATTTTCCAAATGCGAACTAACCGGCTTTACGTTTCACACCTTACATCAAGTTTTGTACCGCTGTTATATCCACCTTATTTGATGCTGAACGCCAATTTGCCTTGAACTGTTTTTCACTTCAGACGGGTTTTTTTAGTTTTCTTAGGGTTTCTCTTTACGATTGCCCAATATTTTTCTATTGGGCGCAGTTTTGGTGAGTTTTGAGGGGTTTTCTCCTTGGATACAGTAGTGGCAAGAAGCGAGGTCTGGGCTAAACAGAACGGAACAACTATGTTTCCTCAAGAAAGGCCATACGCGTTTTTGCGAGCATTTCTTTACATAAATATCTTGGTTGACAGTGCCAGTTGTCACGAAGCTTTTGCTTTTTAGCCGACAGGTGCAAATCACCTGCCAAACCAAGTAGTTTTTTCGGGAACTTAGACATTTTTTTCTGAATTATGGAGAGTGTGAGCTGTTTAGTGGAATACCTGTAACTAGAAAATAAGAAGAATGATTAGTAATTTCCATTTAATTCCAACTACCTTTATTGCTTATCTTGACAGATACGCGTATTTCGTCTACAATGTGCAGACTTCTTCAGTGTCGTGTACTAATACTCGACTGAAAGAAAACCTTGGCCACCTGCCGTATTTATCCTATTTTCTAAATACAAACACTCGTACCTACAGCTAACATTGTTGTACCTAACCTATCCTGAGTCCAAAACAAATATTATGCTTGATATTTACCTCGCTTGTTCTTTATACCTAACCTGATTATTCCGTAGCAGCGGGTGTTCCACTGCGTCGGGTTTGATGTCGTTTGGGTATTAAGTTAAAGAGCCATGCGTACCCGTTACCTTGGTCTTTGTTTAGTAGATTTGTGTTTTGTTGTTTGTTGATTTCTAAGCTTTCTGCGACGTCTAATTTCCAGGGTGTAGAGGTAGTCCGTAAGATTGTGATGTCATTCGTCGTTATGTCGTGATTTTCCGTAAAGATGTGTTCTGCAACTGTCGATTTGAAGTTATGTGAAATTCCTTTGTCAATTTGTTTGACAGCCTTAGTCACCTCCGCTCGATGCTCTTTGAACCTTGTTGCCAAGGTTCTCTTTGTTTGACCTACATACTTTTTGCTGCAGTGTTTACACTTAATTTTGTATACCCCTGCTCTGCCTAATACATCTATTGAATCTTTGGTGGAGCCTAACGACGATGACAATTGATTGTGCCTGCTAGAGAAAACTAAGTCCAAGCTAAATTCCCTAAGTCGAGTTTTCAGCTTTTGTGTAATATCTTTATCGAAGGGGAAGGACGCACGTTTCAGGGGCTCAGGTGAATCGGAAAGGGTTGTTTGTGATTTCCTATGAAGAAGTTTTTCCTTTTTTTTTTTTATGATAGCTTGAATTGTCCTCTTTTCGTAACCATTGAGTCTTGCAGTTTCGAAGATATGTGCTAACTCTTTGGCTTTTCCGGTTTTATTGAGAGGAAGGGTCAACATTCGGTGGATCATGTGGTGGAAAGTGGCCATTTTATGTTGGAAAGAGTGGTTTGAAGTGTAAGGGATGACTCGTTGGGTGTTTGTGGGTTTTCTGAAAATTTCAAACTCTAAAGACGATGATGACAATGATTCTCTCACTACCAGAAGGTCGAGGAATGCAAGTATCCCATCCTTTTCTATTTCATGAGTGAGCTTGATGTCTTTGTGGAGATTGTTGATTGCTTGAAGAATTAAGGGTAGATCCTCTTGTTTAACTACGGCGAAGATGTCGTCGACGTATCTCCACCAACGAGTTGAAAGTAATCCTTCCGTTTTTAGGATGGTTTCTAGATTTGCCATAAACAGTTCACAGAGGAATGGGGATAGAGGGTTTCCCATAGGGTCTCCTTTTAGTTGTTTATAGAAAGAACCTCTGAAAGTGAAGTAGTTCTCTTGCATGCAAAGTCGGGTGAGCTTAAGGTACATTTGCACCTTTTGCTTCTATGCTGTATCATCTCCTTGTTTTAAAAGCCAATCTTCTAGAAGGTTAATCGCGTCCTTGATCGGTACGCTAGGGAAAAGGGCGGTGACGTCGAAAGATACCATTACTTCATTTTCATTTATATGACCTGATGAATGAAGATGTTGTACGAATTCCCGAGAGTTACGAACTGAGTTTGTTGGGAATTGCTCGGAAATATCTTGAAATTCTTTCACTAGCCATTTTGCTAGCTTATGGGCTAGAGATCCTACAGATGAAAAAATCTCCATCATTTCGTTTCCGGGTTTGTGGACTTCTGGGAGGCCTTTAATTCGGGAAAGGATGGGGTTTGGTTCACGAAGACGGACTGCTGCATCCCCTAGTACTGCTTTACACTCCTTTAGTGTTTTATCCACGTGTTTCACCATGTTTGGTAGGGGGTCTACTCGGAGCTGCCTGTAAGGTCCATTACTGATTTTTAAAGCCATCTGCATGTCGTAGTCTTCCTTATCCATGATGACGACTTTGTTGCCTTTGTCTGCTTCTAGGTAAAAAAAACAGGCTTAGACTTCAGTTCCTTAACGATGCGAATTTCCTTTGCGTTGTTGTGTCTTTGTTTTTGTCCGTCCTTAATAATGTTTGACATTTGATGTTTGTTTTTCTCCTTGGATACAGTAGTGGCAAGAAGCGAGGTCTGGCCTAAACAGAACAGAACAACTATGTTTCCTCAAGAAAGGCCATAAGCGTTATTGCGAGCATTCCTCTACATAAATATCTTGGTTGACAGTGCCAGTTGTCACGAAGCTTTTGCTTTTTAGCCGGCAGGTGCAAATCACCTGGCAAACCAAGTATTTTTTTAGGATACTTTGACATTTTTGTCTGCTTAAACTTATCTTGAACCTTTCCTTTCCGGTAGCCGTATACAACTCTTGACCCGGGAGCTACTTGAGATCAGCCGTGATGTACGTTTCATCGTCCATTACGACGCAATCAAACTTGGCCAACAAACTCGTGTACAACTTAAGCGCACTTCCTTTGGATGTTGTGTTTTTCTTATCATCTCGATTTGCTGTCACTGTAACCTTATCACAGTTGACAGTCCGGCTCGTTTCTTTGCTCTTGACGGTTTTCGCCCCAAATCGTATTCGGAGTTGGCAGCATCTTCTCAGATTACAACGAAACTTTCTGGGTGTGTAGACCATGACTAGATAAGCCACTGTGCATACTAAGTTTCTTCATTTCATACTTAGTTTCTTCATTTTTCTAGACTGTCTTTTGAAAAGGGCTAAACTTTTTTTATCGATTTTTTTCAAATGTGTTCAATAAAAACATGACTACTCCTACAAAAAAGTGTTGTATGGGTTATTATCATAAAATAAGTCAAGTTTTAAGAAAAAAATATTGAAAAAAATCCAAAATGAGCCCTACACTGAAAAAAAAATTTAAAAAAAAATTCAAAGTCGATTTAAAAAAAAACCATTTTTGATTTCGATGAAATTTTGTCTCAAGATAGGTGATTATGTTTTCTACCAACCGTTCATACATCACAAGATGGGCACTTTTAAGGAAACAAAGTTTTTCTAACAAAAACTTTTTCAAAAACTAAATCAGTGAAGGTCATAACCATCTTAGAATCCAATGAAACTCAATTTGTTAGGAGATTTTGTCCTATTTATTCAATCATTTGGAAGGGTTTTTATGTTTGATCGCAATATGTATTGAATCTCACTTTCTTATATTCATTTATTTATAATTTCTCATATATACATATTATAATATTTATCTTAGAGCTATTTTTAAACATGTTCTTTTCTATTTTTTTACAGATCATTTGGTTCATCTCCTGAATTAGAATACCTTTTTGCCTCTACTTTGTCACCAGAAATAGTTAAAAAACTGTGGCATTTCTGAGTGCCTGGTGTTGTTTTGACGTTATTATATATTTCTTCGAGTTCTTCTGACATTCATTTGTTCCTGGCATTGGTCTGCTGATATCATTATCATCAAAGAATTCTCTTACTAATTGTTTTGTATCGTCATCAATACCATGCCCCTTCTTTTTTCGGTAGTACAAAGAATACCCTGTTCATAAATAAGATCCTTTACCTGCCTCACCATATACATTGGTGCATTAAACTCTCTTACGATTTTATTTACCGACCAAGACTTAGGCAGTACAGATAGTATTTTAATCTGTTCGCTTCTATCAGTTGTGTGGTGATTGTACTTCTCCTTAAACTGCATAATTATCTCGTCATACGCCTCCACTTTGCCAACATCCGTTGAATCTATTCCGAAGATATTTTTTCGCACTGCTTTCGTAATCTGCAATGATTTGTTTTTGCGATATTCCATACTTCTCATGTTTCTAGGTGAGATTGGCAATAAACTCAATGTTGCAGTAATGGTAAAGATTGCACTCGGAAAAAATGCGACACTTTGTTTTGGGTGTAACTTTTTATCGCGTGAGTAAAAATTAATGAAATTTTGAGTAATACTAGTTTAGGGTGTAATGTTTATGTGTGCAAAATTGCGACCTGTCAACTAGTTTTCAAGATGCATTCGAAACAATAAGAGCTACGCCAGCAAATCTTGGGCGCGGTGATCGATAATCCTGGTCAGTCGCACAGATGGATCGGCAAAAGGCTTGGAATCCACCATTCCACCGTGTCCCGCGTTGTGAAGATGTTCCAGGAGACGAAGACCATCGAGCGGCGCGCTGGAAGCGGCCGAAAACTGAAAACGGAATACCCAGAGAAGGCACGGAAGATAAGGCAGTACTTTAAGAATAACCCGAACCTTTCCACCCGAGACGTGGCCAGAATTGTCAATTCGTCGAAGTGGTTCGTCCAACAGACCATAAAGCGGGCTGGACTACGTGTTTTTAAGGTCAGGAAGGCGCCAAACCGGACTGACAAGCAAAACACGGTGGCCAAATTGCGTGCGCGGAAGCTGTACCGTGAGTGGCTGGTCAAGCCAGGCTGTCTCGTCATGGACGACGAGACATATATCAAGGCGGACACCAAACAAATCCCCGGCCTCGAGTTTTTTGTCGGTACGTCCCGCATGGAGGTCCTGGAAAAGTTCCGGAAGAGAAAGATGGACAAATTCGCGAAGAAGTACCTGTTGTGGCAGGCGATCTGCGAGTGCGGACGGTACAGCAAGCCGTTCGATACAACCGGAACCATAAACGGGCAGATTTATCGACAGGAATACTTGCAGAAGCGCTTGCTGCCCTTCCTCCGCTCTCACCGTGGTCCCACGCTGTTCTGGCCGGCTCTCGCTTCGTGCCATTAAGCCAAGCCTGTAATCGATTGGTACGAAGCGAATGGCGTTAATGTGGTCCTGAAGGAGGCGAACCCGCCAAATACACCAGAACTTCGTCCGATCGAAAAGTTTTGGGTGATAATGAAGAAGAAGTTGAAGAAAAGCGGAAAAACATTCAAAACCGATGAAGCTTTGAAGAAAAACTGGGAGAAATTGTCGCCCAAGATCTCATGAGCAGTGTTAAGAGCAATGAACGAGCATTCAGCTTGGGGGAGAAAATTCAATAAATAAATTGTGCCAAAACATAGCTAATACATAGTTTTTTAATCCCTGAAAATTTGAGAAGTATCCGATTTAAAATGAATTTTTGGTGATCATTTTTGTGTGTCTCATTTTTTCCGAGTCCAGTCTTTATCCACCTTATTTTATGCTGAACGCCAATTTGCCTTGAACCGTTTTTCACTTCCAACTGTTTTTTTTTTAGTTTTCTTGAGGTTTCTCTTTACGATTGCCCAATATTTTTCTATTGGGCGCAGTTTTGGTGAGTTTGGAGGGTTTTTCTCCTTGGATACAGTAGTGGCAAGAAGCTAGGTCTGGCCTGAACAGAACGGAACAACTATGTTTCCTCAAGAAAGGCCATACGCGTTTTTGAGAGCATTCCTTTACATAAATATCTTGGTTGACAGTGCCAGTTGTCACGAAGCTTTCGCTTTTCGGTGCAAATCACCTGCCAAACCAAGTATTTTTTTCTGAAATTTTAACATTTTTTTCTCTCTAAACTTATCTTGAACATTTCCTTTTCCGGTAGCCGAATACAACTTTTGACCTGAGAGCTACTTGAGATCAGCCGTGACAACAAACTCGTGTACAGCTTACATGCTCTTCCCTTGCCTGTTGTATTTTGCTTATCATCTCGATTTGGTGTCACTGTAACCTTATATGTTGACAGTCCGGCTCGTTTCTTTGCTCTTTGCACTGTTGGGTGGGACTTTCCCAATTTCTTTCCGATATCTCTGATGGAAAGGTTGGGATTGAATTTGAAAATGCTGGCCACTATTATTCTTTGCTCCTGATTCAGGCTTTTTGGCAGTCGTCTGACGTTCTCCGAACACTTTTATAAAATACGTCACGGTTGTTTTCGCAATATTAAAGCCCGATTAAAAGTTAATTTGGACGCATTCAAGTGATCATAACTCAAGAATTAAACAACATACATGGTTGATCAAAACGTCAAACAGAAGGGTATTGATTCAGCTTTCAAACGATACATAACAATTTCTTTCATTTCACCGTTTCAAACGAACTGTCGCACTTCACTTGTGGTCGATGCCATCATGGTCTGCACAGTCGCTGGTGACACTGTACCGGCGAACTTATTCCACTTTAAACGCATTTGTTGTGCATTTGTCGCTTCTTTACTGCATCCTCGAAGTTTTCGCTTGACGATTGCCCAATATTTTTCGATCGGTCTGAACTCAGGGCAATTCGGAGGATTAATCTCTTTGGCGAGGAAATTAACATTGTTTGCAGCATACCATTCTAATACCTCCTTAGATTGGTGGCAGCTGGCTAGATCCAGCCAAAACATAACGTTGGTCTTGTGTTGCCGAATGAAGGGTAAAATCCGCTTTTTCAGACACTCTTTAATGTAAACCTTCGACGTCATTGTGTGAGATGTGATGAAACCCTTGGTTTTAAGGCCACAACTACAGATTCCTTGCCAAATCATTAGTTTCCGAGCAAAGTTATCAGCAAAAACAAATTTATACCTGGAAGGGACATCCTCACGACCAGTTGTCAGGTAAAATTTTCGTCCGGGGATTTGTTAATAATCCATTTTGACATATGTTTCGTCAACCATTAAAATACAGCCATCAGATTTCGTCAAAGCTCGTTTGTATAGTAATCGTGCTCGCTTTTTGGTCACTAAATTTTGTTTCAGGGAGCGATTCGGATGTTTACTGTCACAAAAAGACTTATATCCTTCTCTTGAAAGGATGCTACGCACGGTGGAAGAGTTGGAATCGAATTTCTGTGCCAAATCACGTATGGAGATACCTGGGTTAGCTTTTCACGTACCTCAACAACTTTCTCCTCAGCTCTTTGTCCCTAGTGCCACTTTTGTGATGGATGCACTGTGCTCTATCCACACTTTGGGAATTTTAACACTTTTGCTATTTTTGAGGCAGACCACGAAGGATTCTCTAGATGTTTGTGCACAATTAATTTTCTTTTCTCAAGTTCCATGATCCGTAATTTCGAGATACGTCAATCAATCAAGAAAAACCAATTCACCAATTTCTTTGTCAACAAAACATCAACAAATCCCTGTCAAACGTTTTTTGTTCCAACCACCAGGGACGCGATGGTGTATTAAACCGTGCGTCCAGATTTACTTTGAATGGAGCTTTAAGTGATTTTGCCAAGTCGAAGTGGGAATATTTTGGATGCTTATGCCCGTGCAAAATTTTGATACGCAGCTTCAACGCCATTTTGACAATTGAATAGAAAATGGCAAAAATAGCAGCAATATAGTCAACAACATACGCATACGCCTACAAAATTAGGGGTGTTCAAATTTTTTAAATGCGCAATATAAAAAACTACGTCATATTTGAGTCGACCAAGTTTTGACCGTTCCCTCATCCCCCTTTTTTTCCCCCCCCGGTCCTTTTTTTTTTTCTCCGGGTTTTTGCCCCAGTTTTTTTTACCCCCTTTCCGTTTTTTTTTTCTTTTCCTCTTGCCTCCCTTTTCTCCCGGGACACCAACCTTTTTTTTAGGGATAAAGGGTGCTCCGATCAAAATTTGGTCAAACAGTAATGTGTGTGAGTCGATGAAAGTTGTTATTAATAAGTCAAATTATTTTTCTATTTCAAGTTCAGTTAATACAGAACACAGGAGAAATATTCAGTTAAGCTTCCGTTTTACCGAATGCGAATTGTCGAGTCTTTCGCTTAACACCTGCCATTAGATTTTGTACAGTCTCCTTGTCCACTTTATTCGCCGCAGAACGTCAGTTTGACTTGAACTGTTTCTCGCTCACAATAGCTTTTTGAGTTCCGCTTGACGATGGCCCAATATTGTTCGATTGGGCGGAGCTCTGGCGTGTTGGGAGGGTTCTTGTCCTTGGGCACCACTTGAACGTTGTTGGCAGCATACCACTCCATAATGGCAAGATGCCAAATCCGGCCAAAATAGAACGGAATAGTTGTGTCGCTTCAGGAAAGGCAGTAGGCGTTTTTGTAGGCACTCGCTCAGATAAATTTCCTGGTTGACGGTTCCGGTCGCAATGTAAACGTTGCTCTTCAAGCCACAGGTACAGATGGCCTGCCACACCGGATTTTCTTCGCGAACATTGACAGTTTAATGTGCTTGAAAATATCAGCCATCTTTCTCCGTCCGGTTGCCTTATAAAATTCCTCTCCGGGAAGCTGTTTAAAGTCTGCCTTGACGTAAGTTTCATCGTCCTGTACCACGCAATCAAACTTCGTCAGCATCGTCGTGTACAAACTTCGCGACCGTGCTTTGGCCGACGTGTTTTGTTTATCGTCGCGATTTGGAGTCACCACTTTCTTGTTAGTCGACAGTCCAGCTCGTTTTTTAGCTCTATCCACGGTTGCAGGCGCCAATGGCTCAATACTCCCTGGCTCAGGCGGAACAAGTCTGGAAGATTTTGAGGATGAGAAGAGGATGACCTGGGGTTTCACTGCGTTGATACAGATTTTCCAGTCAGTGAAATATTCTGACAGGACCTTCAGGCTTCACTGCAGTTAGCGCGGTTAGCGTTCTTGTTTCCTAACCATTGCACAGTGGTCGGAGATAGTCAAACTTCGAACTTAATTATTCAGCGCTTTGAATATTAACTTTATCCAAAAAGTGTCTTCGAACGAATTGTTCACATATGTGTTGCGCATAGTTTGATTACTTAAAAAAATTCCATGGCATACTAAAGACTGTATTCGATGAAATTTGGACACACAAAATAGGTCACCAAAAATTTTCCTTGAGCCCGATTCTTTTCAAACTTTCTGGAAATAAAGTACTACTAAATGGTTAAGTTTTGACATCATTGGTTTATTGAACCTCTTCTCCCAACCCAAATGCCCGTACCTTTGCCTTGACCCCTTTCATCAAATTTTGGGCAATGATAGGACCGACTTGCTTACTTTCTTTTAACCACACTTTCTTTAGTTCAAGTTCATTTTCTATCAGTTTTGGAGTTTTAACGAGCTTTGCCTTCATGATTGCCCAAAATTTTTCAATTGGGCGAAGTTCCGGAGTGTTTGGAGGGTTGACGTCTTTTGGTACAAAAACTACATTATTATCTTTGTACCAGTCTAAGACGGGCCGGGCATAGTGGCAAGATGCCAAATCCGGCCAAAACAGTGTCGCGCCATCGTGAGATCTCAAGAAGGGCAGAAGTCGTTTTTGGAGGCATTCGTCCTTGTAGATTTGTCCGTTGACGGTCCCAGAGGTGATGAAGGGCTGACACATTTTGCCACATCCGCAGATCGCTTGCCAGACAAGGAATTTTTTGGCGAATTTCGACAGTTTCTTCTTCCGTACACTCTCCGGAACGGCCAACTTAGAGGTGGCGACGTAGTGTTCCTGTCCTGGCATTTGTTTGGTGTCGGCTTTAATGTAGGTCTCATCGTCCATCACAATGCAGAACGGTTTTGTGAGCAACTCCTGTACAGTTTTCTTGCACGAGTTTTGGCCACCGAGTTCTGTTCATCGCTCCGGTTTGGTGCCTTCTGGACCTTGTACACATGTAATCCAGAACGTTTCATTGTTTTCTGCACAAAACAAACTGAAACTTTCGCCTGTTTCGCAACATCCCTGATCGAAATGTTGGGATAACGCTTAAATTGGTTCAATACCATCCTGGCCTTCTCCGGATTTGATGTGCCACGTTTTTTGCCACTACCATTTTTCCGCTTGGTTGTCTTACGGTCCTTGAACGTTTTGATCACATGAGATACGGTTGAATGTGCGATTCCGAGCTGTTTTCCGATCCATCGATGAGAAGCGTTTGGGTTTTCGAAGTGAGTGCCCAAAATTTGTTGGCGCACTATTTCTTCATTCGAAGCCATCACTGAAATCACTCGACCGATTTTCACGAAACTCATTACACAATTGACACAACACAATGAAATACATTCAGTTAAAATTTCAATAATTTTTACCCACACGCTAAAAAGTTACGAACAATTGCGTGTGTCCAAATTTCATCGAATACAGTCTTTATGAAAAAAAAAAACTATTTTTTTCCTAAAAAGATAGTGAGATATTTTCATCGGAAAAGTTGTAAATCTACTCAAAATATGAAACTTTGTACAAGTCAAAACATTTCCATGTCAAGTATTTTTGGAGATATTATTCGTTTTTGGTGACAACCCCTTTAAAATTAGTTTTATTAGTTAACTTTTCATAAACACCATTTTTATGCCAATTATGATTTTATTAAATGTAAACAACTTAAAAATACATGTTTTGGTAAAGACAGCATGTAGATTAATGCGTTCCCTGCAAAGTTAAAGCACTTGTTAACTTCATTTTACCGCAACTTTGACTGCACATAGGGGAGAAGGTGGCAAACCGGAAACCAAGAACAGCTACTTATATTGAAGCTTAGACTTAGTACTTTGAAGTTTTGAAAATTTTGTGACCGCCAATACATTATTTAGTGATGACGATCACGTTGAATGATCGCATGTTATTGACTTTTAACAGTTTTTTTGCTGTTACATTTTTATTTCAATTTGAATTTGAAAACTTTTCAGGGATGATTTTTAGGAAATAAAATGACGAACATTTTGAAGACACAAGATAGTTGCTAGTTATTGTATAAAAAAAAGTTGTAGAGGTTGAAGTGTAAAAAATACGTTTTTGAAAAAAATATCTTACTCCCTTGTTTGCAAATATTTGCAAACACAGAACACGTTAACTGGAAATGCAAAATTTCCATCAATAAGATCTTTGAAAAATCGTTTGTCTTTCTTTGTCCCCTTTAGGAGAAAAACTCGTTTTAAAATTGGTAGTTTAACATTTTTTCTGCATAATTTTCGATCAGCAGCATCAACTATTATCATCAAAGAGCGTAACAACGCGAGATTTTTTTGAATATGTTTTGATTTTTATATTAACCCATCTCCGTTTATTTATAAACATTTATATCACAGACAAACAGACATAGCACATTGAACATTTTGCACTACAAATCATCGTCACTAACACACCTGCTCCATCTGTTGAGTACATTGTAATGGATGATAAAGCTGAACAGATGGCGGTAGTGTGCTAACGTCAAACGTAAGAAAATCGACTATTCGCACTACCTGGCGATACTACCAACTAAAAAACATTTGAATTGCTCTTTTAATGCGTTATCGATGAAGAATCTGCAAGTTTTATGTCTGTTTGTCTGTGCTTACAGTCACATTTGTTTACTTACGTTTATTTATTTACATTAATATATTTATCTTGATATATTTACATTCAGCTATTTGCATGTGTTTATTTACGACTAAAATATATACTGGCACTAATTAATGAACATTTAGCATTGAAAATTTACAAAATTGTCTCTAAATTATTAAACACTGTGCCAACGCAATAAATAAAAATTCGCACTAGAAAAATTTAAAAAAGCAATAAAAATTGATAATTCACTTTCAATAATTTCAAAATTACCGGCAAAACTTTCATATAAAGCAATGACAATAAGTATAAACAAAATAGGAAGCTGATAATTTTCCGTCATAAAAATAAGTTCTAGTGCTATACATGTGGCAAAAGTTTTCAAATTTTCCAAATCGTTCCAATTGAAACCAAACAAATTATTTTAATATTTTGTTTTTAATATTTTGATTTTTTATTGCGATTTGTTTGGAAAGTGAAACATTGTTTTACTATTTACATTTACAATACTATTCTAAATTTTTCTAGTGCGAATTGTTATTTTGGCGTTGGCATAGTGTTTAACAATTTAGTGGCGATTTCACATATTTTTATTGCTATTTTTTTTCCATTTTATTGATTTTTTATTTATTTTATTTAAGTATGTTAAAACTTGGTTGTACCGTCAAAGTCGATTTTCTTACGTTTGACTTGAGCACACTACCGCCATCTGTTCAGCTATATCATCCATTACAATGTGCTCAACAGATGGAGCAGGTGTGTTAGTGACGATGATTTGTAGTGCAAAATGTTCAATGTGTTATGTTTGTTTGTCTGTGATATAAATGTTAATAAATAAACGAAGATGAGTTAATATAAAAATATAAAAAAATTCATAAAAAAAAACTCGCGTTGCTACGCTCTTCGATGATAATTGTTAATGCTGCTGATTGAAAATTATGCAGAAAAAATGCAAAGCTACCAATTTTAAAACCGTTTATCTCCTAAAGGGGACAAAAGGGGACACACGATTTTGCATAGATCTTATAGATTAGAGCTTGTACGTTCAGCTCACGTATTTTGTGCGTGCAAATATTTGCAAACATGGGAGTAAGATATCTTGGAAAAACCTTTTTTTGTACACTTCAACCTCTACAATTTTTTTTATACAATAACTAGCATAGCAACTATCTTGTGTCTTCAAAATGTGCGTCATTTATGTCCTAAAAGCCATTCCTATAAAGTTTCTGTATTCAAATTGAAATAAAAAGTTACTGGAAAAAAACTGTTTTTTTTTTAAGTCCCACCCTAAGAAAAGTTAGAAAAACTGTTATAAAACGATACGTAGATGAGTTATAAGTAAAGTTTCTTCAGCAACGTTTCATTAAATTAAAATAACTACAATTCTGTAGAAGCAAAAAGTCATAATCATAAGAATAAAAAGTTGAAATTATTATTATGAACATAAAAGGACCACTCCGGTGGCTCTTCTTGACCTTTTATTCCTGAGTTGTAAGTGTGAATAAGGGTTTCTATGTAAAGTTTTGCTGTACCTGTTGTGGACTCCCAGTACCTTACATTTCCCCACAAGCTTTGAGGATAACTTATCTTGCCTCAAAAGTTCTCCTTTTTATTGTATTGGCCTCCATAACAAAAAGGGCACCATTGCAGAGCATATGATTGATCAAATTATTCGCAGTTCTACTCGCCCAACGCCCCTGGTTGGGTCAGGGATAGAGGATGACACACACACACACACACATGCACCTAAAAGGACCACCCAAACCAAAAGATAGATCTTATTTTTTAAATTAAATCTTCCGAAGACATCAGGTGTCCAAAGTTAATGGTTTTCGAGTTATCGATTTTTGTCGCGAAATTTGCCCATTCGTACTGTTCGCTCCACAGTCACGAAGGGGTTCCAGTGAAAGGGATCTAACCTGATCTGCCTACTCAGCGCCGAAATAGGAGCGCTCGTTTAACGGCCGAGGCTCCACTTCTCTCCACCACCCATCTACTCACGAGCGAGCAGGAGCTCACCACATCCACAGCATCCGATCGACGGGTCCATCAGGCTGATTCCCAAGCCAATAAAAAGGGACCCTAAAAAGAACACCTACTGTCTACCGCCCAAAGTGCCCGAAAGGGATATCTGTCGTTCGAGGCCGTTTGTTGCGGCTCGCCGTTGGCTACGCTGTTCCATCTCCTGGTCCACCGCTCCACTCTGAGGTATTCAACACGTACCATAGTGCCCATGTCCAAAAAACAAAAATATATCGCAGCTCCTGTTGTCGAGACGCCATTCTCAAAACTTCAATTTAAATGGAAACAATATTCAAGTTGACGTGAAGGTGAAAGGATAGACTGACAGCTAAACCATACACTGAAAGAAATTCTTACGTTGACTCAAACCACTGACGTGACAAAGTTACAAAAAATATCCGAAACGCTTTGGTTAGAAGTATTACGGACCGAAGAACATCTTCTTACGAAGATATTTAGAATATGGGTTGGGTCTGCCTTTTTACCGATTTGAAAATGTTCAATAAGAATGAATAACTAAACTCATCATATTCATGAGTGTGTAGTAAGAATTCATTTACATATCTTGCTTTCAAATTCAATCTCTGTTTACATCTGTTTGTTTGACACTTCTTGAGTTTGCTTGTTAAATTCTTGCATGTCTCCAATTGTTCTTAATTTTTAATAACCTGATTATAACCTATTTGTTATTGTGATGATATAAGCTACCTAAACAGGGCATCATCATGTTAAAAGTATGTTCTGCAGTGCAGCTTTAGAACTTCTTGTGTGAGCTGAAAGATGTTTAATAATCATCAATTTGATGGGCTGTTGCTGAATAACGTATAAACGGCAAACATCCTCTCAGTTTGTTAATGAAAAAAATGTTGTTTTTTGTTCTTATTTCATTCTCAATACTGTTATACAACAATGTTTCTAGATGTCTGGTCAAGGAGATGTTTTTCGTGTTACTTGGGTTGGAAGATCACTTCGTATTTCAGTAGGACAGCGACCCGCTTCATACTGCCAAGAAGACCAAGTTGTTTGAGCTTTAATTACTTAAATTTGAACCGAATCAATGAGAGAAATTCAAAAAACGTCTATCAGTGTAGTTGCGACTCGATTTCGCCAGATCTAGTTAACAATATTAAACATATTCGACCAATTTAAACATTTGACGAACTGGAAAATACTTCGGCGATAATTTTACTTGCTGCAATATTTACTACAAATAGAACGGTTCTAGCTTAGAAAACTGCCAGTAAACAAATGTGGGAGTTAAATAAGTAGCAACACTAAATTGAAAACTGACTGAGAGTCTGCATTGGAATGAATGAAATGAGAGCTGAAAAACTTCAAATTTATGTAAGAGTACAGAAGTAGCAATCTAACTCCCGGGATGTTTCGAGATAAACTTGTCAAAGTTTAAACTCGCCGGACAGAAATAGTATCAATAATATTCCGAATAAACGATGGCACCACATCTGCATTAGTTTGAAAGATTTCAACGACTATCGGAGCTTCCTCCAGCCAAGCTTTTATCCCACCATTGAGAAGCTTATTTCCTTGAACATGGTTGCGATGAAAAACATGACGCCCTGCGCATGCTCACCACTTGGGAAAGCGCCATGTCGAAAGTTGTAGAAAGCAACCAGTCTCTGTTGATCCATACATAAATCGAATCAACTTACCTTCATGATTTATTGTGGGTATCCATATAGCAGAAATGGAAAAAGTCTCCATTTAATATTTGTTTCATTTCAATCTTGGATTGCTACCCGATCGAACATAACTTTTTAAGATCCTAAGATATTGGGGTTAATTCTGACCCATGGCGCAACTTCAATGTACGCTATCTTTTTTTTTTTTTTTTAACCAATTGGGCTGAAATTTTCAGACTTTTGATATTTACGGAATTCTTCATTTTCGCATGAAAATATTTTTTTTTTAATTAGTTTAAGGTCGTTGTACAAAAAAGTGTTACATAAGCGGTACCCAAGTTGCACACTACGGTCCTAATTAGTTCTAGTAACTTGATTATAACTTAGCAAGTCATATTTATGTTATCTCAACCGAATGGCAACAAGTGTGCTACTAGGGTAGGGTCAATATTGACCCAGATTTCAACCCTTCGTAGAATTTATTTTAGAAACTTTTTCCCCCATTTAAAAGGTTCTGGTCCCAAAAAAACCATCCCAAAAAAAAAACCCTCCCCCAAAAACATTTTCCCCCAGAATTCCCCCACAAGGGAAGGAAGTCTAAATTTGATTGTGTTAACAGAAATGTGTATGTATGTAAGGTAGCCACCATCCCTTCTAAGACCTTGTCATGTATGCAGCTCCACTTAATAGCAAGATCAAATTGAGTTACCGGTTTGCATTCACAGTAACGCTGTATGAAGGGCCAAAAACGGTGGGGCGGACCCGTAAGCAGAGACACTTACGCGAAACCTGCGGGAACATAAGAATCTCCTTCCAACGATACGATCCAACAAATCGAATAACCCAATTCGCAATACTCATTAAGCTTTCTACGGGATGGCTTGTTAAGAAGCGCGCGTCACTCTCACTGAAATTGTTGGAGTAGAATTCACAGCACCACAATCGAATCGGTAGGATAAAGAAAATGATACTATTTGTCCCCTCCTAGACGCCGGTTGTCATACCACTCCATTGTCCAATTCCAGCTTGAGTGATACCCTGATGCTCCCTCCCTTCCCAATATATATATATATAATGTCATATAGTAATGTATAAAATATAGTGAATTAATATTATAATTATAATAAATATAGCGAATGAATATTATAATGACAAATAATATAGTGAATGAATATAAGAATGAAAATAACAATTCCAGTTGTGGACCTGAAAGTTTAGACAATGTAGCTGCGAGAAAAAAAATGTTTTAAAATTATCTCATCAAACTTGGAATATCCATGGATAATCTGAAATTATATAGCAATAGAATGGTAAACCCAAAATTTCGATGTGCTGTTCCGTTTCCTTGCAATAATTTATGTAGTGAGTCTCATCGGAAATAGCGATTTTAATGAAATGAGTTTAAATGTAATTATGTCACATCATTTAATATCATAACATAAAATAATAAACTGACGTTAAAATATAAAATAATAATACCAGCAAGCCAGTAAACTATAGTAGAATACATATATCCGTAACTAATCTGATCATCCACTCATCGAAAGACTTCCACTGTTGCAGTTTCTATTGAAATAAGATCTACTAAGATTAGAATTTGTTTTCACAATAATAGTCAGAGAACATAATAAGCGTAGGTACAAGATATATATGACATCTACTGGTATGTTACTGAAAATAAAAATTAGATGTGTATTAATTTCATAATAATATTGGAAAACTGAAGACAGCTAATAATAAGGCGAAATAAATTTCAGATGAGTATGAATCTAAACACTGAATCTTAATAAAACTAAAAAAATAAAAAATTAGGAATTTGAATTTTTCTATAGCTCTTGTACACCCATAAATGATTCCTCATGTCTGTGAAATAGGAAATGAAAGATTGTAAACTGTTAGGTTTTGAATTAATATATATTTCTGATGAAGAAGGAAAGTGCTTTTTTAAGTAGAATTTTTCGAATATGATCCTTTCTAAAAAAAAAAAAAAACATTAAAAACCTTCCTATCTTTTCAAATACATAACGTAAGTTAGATGACCTATAACTGGCAAGGATGCCTAAATGCGAAGCTGAAAATGACTTATAAAAAAGCATACACAATGTAGTTAATGGATGTTATAATATAAAACGATAATAATTTCATTTGTATTTACGTGTCTGCAGATTGTGGTCCTGCTGCAATTGTATACGGACCCGCACATCCACCATGAACCTGAAAGCTTAGAAAATGTATCATGGCCACCAGAAAAAAAATTGATTTTAAATTATTTTTCAAAACTTGGGATATCCATGGATGATCTGAAATTGTATAGCATATAAAGAATAATGAACCTAAAATTTCGATGTGCAGCTCTGCTAATAAATGTGATATAACCACAATGGAACTGACTCTTAGCTTCGGGTCTTGATCCCTACTGAGCCCTTGCGGCACGTCAAGCCGACCAGTTCAGCGCAAGGGTCGAAGTCGCCTCCGCGAGTCATATGATCAGAAAAGACTGCCAGCTAAAACATGGATACGCTGGTTTGCGTAGCCTGGGCAATGCTGTCATTTTGACAATAGCGAAAAGGTGGGGTGCGATTGAAGATCGTGTACCTATAAATCAAGTTGTATATTCATACCTGTAATTCATATCATAATTATTTTCCATTCTCATTTAATTAATAATTTCAGCACGCTTTGGAATCATCTTTGCATTCCAAATCCATTTGAGCCTGGAGCAACATGACAAGCATCAAAGGCTCGATTTCTTTAACAAGATTTCAGCATAACATTTAATTTAATTTGCGCTTCAGAACTTCAACTACTATATTTATAAAAGACTAGCATGTGCTTATATGCAGTGTAGGATTAAATTTAAATATTGTGTTTAGTGGTTTTATGGTAATATAAGCCTTTTATTTCAGAAATCATCAAACCGGGCTCTTCGATCACTCCAATTGCTATCTTTGAAATGTAATTAGAACGGCTAAAAGAAGAATTTTTGCCACATGTCTTATAAAATAATATCTTTTATAGAAATTTTTTCTTAGATATTTTGAATGATCTATTCTGTATTCAGCTTTTCCAGGACTAGTAGGATATTAATACATGTCTTATTTTTATTCATTTATTTTTTCAGTCACAGTCTAGTGGATGTCAGATACAGTGATAGACATTCGTTTAGCCGAGAGCTCAAAATTTTGAAAATATTCAAAAATTATACATAAAATATCGTTTTATTCGGGATGTGTTTTGTCGTAGATGTAGTATATCTGCATCACTTTGATGAGAAGGGAAAGACTCGCACGCACACACTGACCAAACGGGTAGCGGCGGATGTAAACATTCAAACGACGTTTTCATCATAGACATTCGTTTAGCTGGGGTGCGAAAAAGGTTTGTTTTGGCAAATTTCTCGCGGTTTTCAAATGTGTTTTGAAGCATTTCGATAAAACAACGTATAATCATCAAGGTGCGTCAATAATGCGGTGTTTAATTTTTAATGATTAATGATTAATGTAATAGTTTCAGGAATGGCAAACGGAGGAAGAACGGCGCATTATAAGTTTGTTCAAGGAGAAAGGCCAATCGAATGTCTCAATTGCCCGAAAAATTGGTCGATCTGAGAAAGCAGTAAGGAATTTCCTCAAAATGGGATCAAAATATGGCATTAAACGTGCTACCAAAGGGCGCACCAAAGTATCGTTGAGGATGAAAGGGCAAATCAGGCATGAAGCTACACGGAATCGACTGTCCTGCTCCCAAATAAAGCAAAAGCTCGATGTTCCAGTGACTTCCCGACAAATTGCTCGGATTCTGAATGAATCGCCAAACATCAAGTGGAAGAAAGTACAAGGAAAACCGAAGCTCAATCTCACTCATAAGCAGAATCGGCTGAAGTTCGCCCGGAAGTACATGGAGTGGAAGACGGAATTGAGTAGTGTCCTGTTTTCTAACGAGAAAAAGTTTAATTTAGACGGGCCCGATTGTTACAGTTACTACTGGCACGATTTGAATCAAACCAGCGTCGTTAGATCGAAGCGAAACTTTGGTGGAGGAAGTTTGATGATATGGTCTGGCTTTTCCTACCATGCAAAGCTTCCGATTTGTTTTTTCTCAACCCGGATGAATTCCGGAATGTACTTGGAGCTATTAGAAGACGTTCTGATCGGTCATATTGAAAACGACGCGAATGAGGGCATCGTTTTTCAGCAGGACAATGCATCTATCCACGTCTCCAAGCAATCCAAGGCTTCGTTTGATGAAAAAATCATTCCACTGCTGGACTGGCCAGCTTGCAGTCCTGGTTGCAATCCCATAGAAAACCTCTGGGGAATCTTGGCTGGAATGGTTTATGCAAACGGACGTCAGTTTGACAGCATTTCCAGTCTTAAAACATCAGTTCAAGAGTGTTGGGCCAAAATCGACATGGCAACACTGCAAAAGCTGTCTGATTCGATGCCAAACCGTATTTTTGAAGTGATTCGTAACGATGGCGGCCATACCAAATATTAAATATCGATTTTCTTCGAAATTCATAATTAAAAGACATCTTGATGATGAAATTCAACAATTCGGCTAAACGAATGTCTACCCGTTTACCGATATTTTTGTCAATTTTATTATCCAAATGTAACGTAATCTTAAATTTTATTAATGAATTGGTTAGAAATAAATTAGATGTATCCTACAAGACCGAATCCGAGCAAACAGTGTGTTTTATTTTCGATATACATTTTTTTTAATTTTTAACCAAAAAATCAAAAAAAAACAAACATTCCCAGTTTCACGTTCCATGTTACAGAAACGACAGATATCATTCTGAACCTGGCCAATGTTTTTCAAATGATATCTACTCGGGCAATGTGACCGGTTACTAGGCCAGTATAGGTACAAAGAACTCTCTTATTGAGCTCCAGAAGCTTTTTACTGATTGTAACATTTGGAATTATAAACCTTTTCGCTTGAACACACTTTGCGGTGACCAACCAATTGGTCATCACCCTTTGCACTTCCCAAGATTTTAATTCCATGTTTATGGCACAGTATGATATACCGCAGAATGGTTCCGGGCCAATAAACTGTGCATTTGAACCTTGTTTAGCAAGCTCGTCTGCCCTTTCATTGCCTTCAATGCCACAGTGTCCCGAAACCCAGAATAAATTTACCGAGTTCTCTTGGCACACCCTTCGCAATGAAAGAATGCATTCCCAGACAAGTTTGGATGTGCATTTATAATTACTTAACGCTTTGAGTTCCGCTTGGCTATCTGTAAAAATACAAATATTTGCATGTCTATATTTCCTCTTCAGACAAACGTTAACACATTTTATTATAGCAAAGATCTCCGCTTGGAAAACCGTTGGATAGTTTCCCATCGCCACTGAGATTTCTACCCCAGGGCCGAAGGTTCCTGCTCCCGTTTTCGTTCCAATTTTTGAGCCATCTGTGGAGCCATGGCGAACAGTGGGACCTCCGACTTCCCAATCTATACGTGACGTTTCACATATGTTGTAAGGGATGTCATGGTTTTCCACAGGTTTCATCCAATCTCCATTCATATACATCACTGGCCCATTTTGAAAGCTTTGTGAAATGCTCAGGTGACCGACTAAGTCACCAGACAGGAAAGTTTTCAGCCGTTTAAGTCTAAGCATACTCTTTTCCGCTTCTAGTTGCACGTCGATATACATAGAAAAACTGGGCCTCGGCTAAACGAATGTCTACCACTGTATATTTTGTACACACCCATATTATGTTCTCGTATTGGCTTACTGTAGCCGCTTTTTACATGGTCAAGTAATTTAATTTGAGTAATGTGTAGTTTGTTATTCCATGTTCATCATTCAAGTTTAAAATTTAGCATTTTTGTTTTTATGATATCTTCATTTTTTTGCATACAAATTATACTTACTTACCTTACCAATCAGACCAAGACTGCTGTGGCCTATGCTGTTCACAGAAGTTGTCTCCATTCTAATCGGTTCATGGCTGTACTTCGCCAGCCTCGCTGTCTGCGGAGGATCCGCAGCGCAGGTCGCCTTCTACTTGGTCCATCCACCTTGCTCCGTTGTGCGCCTCTTCTTCTTGTACCCATCTCTTCGTTTTCGAGAACCGTTTTCACAAGGCTGTCGTCCGACATTCTTACGACATGCCCAGCCGTAAATTATATTGAATATTAAATTAAGGGACCATCACGGCACCCAAAGGAAACGATTTGGATAGGGAGCATGGAACTGCCTCCTCCCTGTTGTCAACATTTCGCGGAACGAGGGCCGACTCTTCGACTCCATCTATTGGGTTTATTCTGTCAATCGAGGGCTCGATTCTAGTGCCGAGAGTGTGAACTTGCTTTTGGAAGGATATTCTCTTTTGGAAGGATATTCCCTTCCCTATATTCGCGGGTTTCGTGTAAGTGTCCCTACTTACGGGCCTGCCCAAACGTTTTTGGCCCTTCATACAGGAGCTTGATGATCACAAACAACAATAGGATCCTGATCCAATCGTTTTTCAGATTATTCCACTGCTATGGAAAGTTACCTTGCTACAATAGATGGCAGTATTACATAATCATCATCATCAGACCCACTCTGAACATCGAAGTGAACTTAATTTTGTTCCTGCATTCATCCCTTGGCATCTGCTTATATGTAGAAGTGCGCTTGAAAAACATGATGCTCTTGCACCCGTGATTACTAGAAATTTCTATTCAAAACTATGTTACATTATTACATCAAAAGATTTCTGAGAAAATTTGCAATCTAATGGTACTAATAAAAGTTCATGAAATAAAATTTCATAGCATACTTTTCGTATTTCCAAAACATCCTACAAAGTTCCACGCTATATGAGCTTCGAGCCGGGGGAGGTGGAAGGACGAAAAAACCAAATAATAACCAACCGCACAAGCCGTGTGTGTGATCATTCCTTGTCGAACGTTCGAGAGAGCAAGTTCATCTCTTGGTAGCTCCGTAATCGAATTACGTTTTGGTTTTTTTTCTCCGCGATCGTGTTTTTTTTTCTGCACTACAGCTGGTGTAACAGCTAGTTCAATAGTGCCACAGTGCGACGTTCGGAACGAAGGAAGTGGCCTTTACAGGCGAGCCTTGTGAAGGACCATCCAACGACCCGTCATCGACACAGAAAGTGATAAAAATATCGTTCTCCCCCACGACGACTATCATCATCATCATCATCATCATCATCATCATCACACAAGGTCGTCACCCGACAGCAGCAGCCGCAGCAGCGCAGCAGTAGCAGCTCAACAATACATATAAGATAAGTGTTTTGTTTTTCCTCTTCTCCCCTGAATAGATTGTATTTCCATTTTGTGTTTTCGTTTGTGTTAAGCTTAATCTTTATTGTTTTGAATTGTATTGTAAAGTTTGTTTTTGTAATTGCCTCAGTGGTTGAGCGTCATAAGCTCCCACGGGTGCGACATGGATGATTTGTTGGAAGATGATTCATCCATGCCGCCAAGTAATGAGGTGTCTCAAAACGTCGCCCGGTCACGGGCCTATCCAGATGATTCAGCTGGTCCATGGGTTGTCTACTTTCAGCCCAAAACGAAACCTCTGAATGTTTATCAGATTTCTAACGATCTGACGAAGCGTTTCTCGGCCGTGACTGAAATTATTAAAATAAGACCCAATAAACTCCGGGTCGTTGTGTCCAACCTGAAACAGGCTAACGAGATTGCTGTCTCTCAGTTCTTTACTCTCGAGTATAGAGTGTACATCCCAGCTCGAGGTATTGAGATAGAAGGTGTGGTCACCGAAGCGAGTTTGACCCCTGAGCTCCTTTTGAAGCAGGCGGTTGGTCGTTTCAAGAACCCTCTGCTTTCTCCAGTGAAGATACTGGATGTGCAAAAATTAGGCACAGTATCGATCACTAAAGATGGAAAAAAGTTCACACCGTCAGACTCGTTTCGTGTGACCTTCTCTGGTTCAGCCCTCCCTCAATACGTCGAGTTGGGAAAACTTCGACTACCTGTGCGGTTGTTTGTACCTCGGGTCATGATCTGCCAAAAATGCCAGCAGATGGGGCATACGACCTCCCATTGCGGCAATAAGGCACGCTGCTCCAACTGCGGGGAGAAACATGAGGATGGCGCCTGCGCAGACAACACACCAAAATGCGCTTTCTGTAAGGGAACACCTCCTCATGCTCTCTCGTCGTGCCCGGCGTACAAACAACGCGGGGAAAAATTAGAACGCTCGCTAAAACAGCGTTCCAGGCAATCTTTCGCCGAAATGGTGAAAAAAGCCTCACCATCACCCGATGCCAATACAAATCCCTTTGCTCCTCTGTCAGATGACGAGTCTGACTTTGATTTGGCTGAAGAGGGAACATCATTCAGCTTTCCGGAAGGTGCTTCAAGGAAGCGAAGACGCGTCCGCCCACGGAAAGTTGCTGAACAGAAGCCCCAAATCAGCCTGCCCATTTCAAGGAAAGGTGGAAAGAAGGAAAATCCAATTCCACCTGGTTTTCGTAGCACTAACTACACCCAGGACTTTCCATCTCTTCCGGGGACATCCAAAACCCCTGATGCCCCAATTTTAAGAACAGAAGCCCCTTCCTCTACTGGGCTGTTCTCATTTGATGACATTGCCGAAGGTATCTTCAAGTACCTCGAAATTTCTGACCCTCTCAAAAGCATTGTTATGGCAATGCTTCCCACAGTGAAAACTTTTTTGAAGAAATTGACAATCAAGTGGCCCCTCCTTGCAGCAATCATCTCCTTCGATGGATAATTTTCCAAATGAGGTCGGGGATTTGATCACTATTCTACAGTGGAATTGTCGAAGTTTAATTCCTAAATTAGAATCATTCAAATTTTTAGCTCACAATACCGGTTGTGATGCATTTGCTCTTTGTGAAACATGGCTCTCTTCCGAAATCGATCTTCCGATTCACGATTTCAACATTATTCGGCTTGATCGTGAGGATTCACGTGGAGGAGGAGTACTTTTGGGGATCAAAAAGTGCTACTCCTTCTATAGAGTGAATTTTCCTCCAATTCCAGGTATTGAAGTTGTCGCATGTCAGGCTGTTATTAAAAATAAAAGCCTTTGCATTGCTTCCGTTTATATTCCTCCTAGAGCCTCAATAAACCGAAAAGAACTTTCAGATATTTGTTCGGTCCTTCCAGCTCCACGGTTGATCATGGGAGATTTTAACTCTCACGGTACAGGCTGGGGAGAACTGTACGATGACAACCGGTCTTCCTTGATATATGACCTCTGTGACAACTTCAATATGACAGTTCTTAACAATGGAGAAGTAACACGTTTGGCTGGTCCATCCTCACTTGGCAGTAGATTAGACCTCACACTTTGTTCGAATTCATTATCGTTGGATTGCACATGGAATGTGATTCAAGATCCCCACGGTAGTGATCACTTGCCCATACAAATTTCGATTGCTACAAGGTTCAATTCGTTGGAATCCATTAACGTCACGTATGATCTTACCCGTTACATTGATTGGACAAAGTTCAGGACAGCAGTAGGTGAAGCCGTAACGACGGTAGAAGAGCTTCCACCGCTAGAGGAATATAGCTTCCTCTCCAACCTGATCTTGGACAGCGCGCTTCAAGCTCAAACTCGACCAGTTCCAGGAACGTCATTTCGCAGGAAACCTCCTTCTCCATGGTGGGATCAGCAATGCACCGAGGTTTACCGTAAAAAGTCCGACGCGTTTAAAGTTTTCCGTAGACGTGGAACACCTGAGCACTTCGAAGTATACACGGCTCTCGAACGCGAACTTAAGAGCCTCATCAAGGCCAAGAAACGCGGATACTGGCGAAGATTCGTGGACGGGCTATCGCGCGAGACGTCGATGAGTACTCTTTGGAACACGGCGCGAAGATTGCGTAACCGAACTACGAACAACGAGAGCGAGGAGTACTCAGACCAATGGATTCTTAAATTCGCGCGAAAAGTTTGTCCAGATTCTGTGCCGGCACGGTTGATTCCCCGCGAAACCACGAATTCGATAGATGAGATTAGCCAACCCTTTTCAATGGTAGAACTCTCTCTCGCACTCCTTTCGTGTGGCAATACGGCTCCAGGGGCTGACAGAATCAAGTTCAACTTGCTTAAAAACCTCCCAGACGTCGCAAAGAGGCGCATGTTGCACTTGTTTAATCAGTTTCTGGAACACAATATTGTACCGGCTGATTGGAGACGGGTGAGAGTTATTGCCATTCAAAAACCTGGTAAACCCGCGTCCGACCACAACTCCTATCGACCCATCGCGATGTTATCCTGCATTCGAAAGTTGTTGGAGAAAATGATCCTCTTCCGTCTGGACAAATGGGTTGAGACGAACAACCTGCTTTCAGATACTCAATATGGTTTCCGTAGGGGCAAGGGAACGAACGACTGTCTCGCGTTGCTTTCCACAGATATTCAGTTAGCTTTTGCTAAAAAAGAGCAAATGGCTTCTGTATTCTTGGATATCAAGGGGGCTTTTGATTCAGTATCTGTAGAAGTTCTTTCAGATAAACTCCACGCTTGTGGCTTTTCTCCATTAATGAATAATTTTTTGTACAATTTGCTGTCAGAGAAACATATGAGCTTTTCTCATGGAAACTCTACAGCTTTCCGATTTAGCTACATGGGTCTCCCCCAGGGATCATGTTTAAGCCCCCTTTTGTATAATGTTTATGTCAAAGACATTGACGGTTGTCTAACTGACAACTGTACGTTGAGACAACTTGCAGATGACGGCGTAGTATCTGTCACGGGATCCAATGGGGTCGATCTGCAAGGACCCTTACAGGATACCTTAGACAATTTGTCTACTTGGGCTCTAGAGCTAGGTATCGAATTCTCTACGGAGAAAACTGAGTTGGTAGTTTTTTCTAGGAAGCATAACCCAGCACAACCGAAGCTTCAAATTTGGGGTAAGCCGATAATTCATTCTATGTCATTTAAATATCTTGGGGTCTGGTTCGATTCAAAGTGCACCTGGAGATCCCACATTGAGTATCTGAAGCGAAAATGCCAGCAAAGGATCAACTTTCTCTGCACAATTACCGGGACCTGGTGGGGAGCACATCCGCAAGATCTTCTAACGTTGTACCGGACAACGATTTTGTCGGTTATAGAATACGGTAGTTTTTGTTTTCAGTCAGCGGCTCGGTCGCACATCATTAAACTGGAACGTATTCAGTATCGGTGTCTTCGTATCGCGTTAGGTTGCATGCATTCGACTCACACCATGAGTCTTGAAGTGCTGGCTGGCATGTTGCCACTCTCGGATCGGTTTACAGAATTGTCTCTCCGGCTCCTCACCAGGTGTGAAGTCATGAACCCTCAGGTAATCGAAAATTTTGGGAAGCTCCTTGAGTTGAATCCTCAAACTCGCTTCATGACTTTGTACCATTTGTACATAACACAGGATGTCAGCCCTTCTCCGAATATTTCCAATCGTGTTTGCTTCGTCGACTTCGGCAGTTCGGTTCATTTTGATTTATCCATGAAGCAGGAGCTTCATGGAATCCCAGAGCATCATCGTCCTATGATCGCTCCTGTGATATTTGCTGCAAAGTTTGGCCAAGTTGATTCCACTAAATCGTTCTTCACTGATGGATCATTGATAGAGGAGTCAGCAGGCTTTGGTATATTTAATGAAATTTATAGCGCCAATCGTAAACTTCAAGCTCCTTGTTCCGTATATGTCGCCGAATTAGCGGCAATACACTTTACGCTAGAAATTGTTGCCTCACTAACACCGGATCAGTATTTCATTTTCACGGATAGTCTCAGTTCTATAGAGGCTATTCGCTCTTTGAGGCCGGTAAAGCACTCCTCGTATTTTCTCATGAAAATACAGGAGCTTCTAAGTGCTTTATCTTCACGTTATTTCATCATCACCTTTGTATGGGTCCCATCTCATTGTTCAATTCCGGGCAATGAGAAAGCGGACTCGCTTGCAAAGGTGGGCGCTATGGAAGGCGATATTTATGATCGACAAATCGCCTTCAATGAATTTTTTACTATTTTTCGTCAACAGTCACTCGTCAGCTGGCAGTATAAATGGGGTAAAGGAGATTTGGGGCGATGGCAACATTCTATCATCCCAAAGGTGTCGAAGAAATCTTGGTTTGGGGGGATGGATGTGGGTCGTGACTTCATTCGTGTGATGTCTCGCCTCATGTCCAATCATTATTCTTTGAACGCTCATTTATACCGTGTTGGGCTGAGCGACAGCAATCTCTGTGAATGTGGACAAGGTTACCAGGACGCAGATCACATTATTTGGTCATGTGCTGAGCATCGTGGAGTCAGATCTGAGCTTTATGATTCCCTTCGGGCTCGAGGTAGACAACCCAATGTACCGGTTCGAGATATCTTGGCTGTACGTGATCTGGAGTTTATGAAACTCATTTATGTGTTTTTGACTAACATTAGCCTAAGACTGTAGTTAGTTTAACATGTATGTTTATTATAAGTTTTTTTTTATCTGTGTTTGTGAGTGTTTTTTCTTTCTCAAAAATGTTCAAGTAAAAAGAAAACCAAATATTGTATAGTTATAAGTTTTTTGACAGTGTAGAATTTAAAATAAATGTGTTATGAAAACCATACTTAAAATTCCCGCCCATCTTCCCATCCTTAAAATTGTTATTCCTATTAACCTCGAGACGGCCGCGAGTAATCGGTTCTATCCTTCTAACTTTAGTTTTAAGATAACTGATGTATATAAATATGAAAACTTGGCTCTGTAAAGTTGATTCGATTGAGCCTGTACAAATAAATAATTTAAAAAAAAAAAAAAAACAAGCCGTGTGTTCATTTCTTAAAAAAAAAAATACAACAAAAAAAAAATTTTTTAAAACCACCACCACGCTTTTTCCAAAAGAAATCGAAAAAGTTTTTCCCAAAAAAATTTTTTTTCTTTCTTTCAAACGATTAGTCTATCGGCTAATAAAATACCTGATTATATCGAAACTGGCAAACATTTTAGGTAAAATCGTTTGAACTTTATGCATCGTTCTATATTCCATAAAACAACAAGTCACTTGTTGAATTCAAATGGATATTTCATAAGTTGGAAAAATCGTCACAAATTTCGTCTTTTGGAAAACAACTCCGCCCCTGCATAAAAATTGAGACCTGAAACCAAAATTATAGGTTTTTATTGGCCAGGATTTCAGGAAAAAAATTTACAGACTATTTTCATCGACATCTGACTTGAAATTTTTAAATCCATATTAGAACCGTATCACCAATATTTCAAATATAATGAATAATTGTAGGTATATTATAGATCAGAATGTTCTAGTCTTTTTAAGAAAATGTATCTAACTTTTAAGAGAGAAAATTTTAACAAATCATCTGGCGATATTTTCATGTGCCTGGCGATTTTCTTAAATAATATTTTTTAATCCATTTGGAATATTCTCAAAAATTGAAGAAAATCATTTGAAGGCATATTGTAGTGCCAAAATATTTCTGAAGAACGGAAATACATTTAACATAATTATAAAAATAGCTGCAACAGTTATTTTTTTGAAAAAGAGGTTAAGGTATTCAAATGAATAATTCTCACTATAATATTTCGAAAAAATTAAAAAATCCTCTGACGACATCTTGATGTACATCTCTTTTTATTTTTGATAAATAATTATATTTTACATAATTTTGTTAAAAATTACTTTGTAATCTTACGTACATATATTTGAATCTAACATATTAAACTATTTTTATGAATAGTATTCTAAGTATTTCGTAATATTTTGAGATGATTTCACAAATCATTTAGAGACATTTTGATGGATAGAAACATGAAAGTTTGGTAAAAATACCAGCACAAACATTCAATTTGGAAAACACTTGGGTTAGTCATTTCAAGTTAATATAATGTAAGTAAAAATGTGAAAGTAGTCTGGGCAATGTTGTCATTTTGACAATAGCGAAGTGAGGGGGTGCGACCTGTAAATCATATCATATAATTTTCCAATCTCATATCAATTAATGATTTCAGCAGGCTTTGGAATCATCTCTGCATTACAAAACCATTTATCTCTGCCAGGAGCAACATGACATGGATAAAAGGCAGAATTTTAGCATAACATTTACTTTGAATTTGCACTTCTGAGCATTAACTACTATATTTTTAAAAGACTGGCGGGCGCTTATTGGCAATATAGGATTATATTTTAATATTGTGTTTAGTGGTATTAGGATTAGATAAGCCATTTATTTCAGAAAGCATCACAAGCATTCTGCGATCGCTCCAATTGCTATCATAGAAATGTAACTAGAACAATATAGAGACATGTTTTAACAACATGTCTTATAAAATAATATCTCTCAGTGAAATTATAGTTTTGATAAGTTTGATTGTGTTAACAGAAATGCATAATAAACATTCCAGATTCATTGTAGAGAATTGGCGTCTTCAGCAAAGTTTCCCAGTGGGTAACGAATCGTCTTTTGTATTATCATATTAGTTCCAAATGCTGCAGAGATGGCGCTGTTGCCTATCTTTACCAAACGAAGCTCTAGAGAGTTGTCGTCTTTGGCAAACAATTTCGGTATGTCATTTTTCGTCTTTTGACATTGTCAGCTTATTTCCAACACAGAAAACACACATCTAAGTGAGAACAAAATGTCTTCAAAAAATTGTGTACGAATTCAAAACAAAATACCCTAATAACTCGTTAAAAACGCTAACGCCGCACAAACAGCATGTTGCGTTAGCCAGTGGTGAATACAAATACAGTATGTTTCCGTTTTTGACCTAAGGAACCAAGTATTTCCTTAAAGTTATTTTAGTTCTATTTAGATAACCATGTTTAAGCATCACTTTTTTAATTAGTTCGTTTATTTGTTAGGCTCAGGCGTGTGTAACACTTTACGGAGCCGATATTCAATATTGTTATAAATAAGGTTTTATTTTTCGCTTTTAGTAAAAGTGGGGTGCCAATTACGCGTGACCAGCTCGAGGTTAATGGGTCATGTTTTTGTTTGGAAGCGGCTAGGCTAATCTATTCAAGATATTATTTGCTGCTCATGATTGCGACATCTACCAAATCCAAGGTTCCTGTAGTCCCTTTCAGGAACTAAGCTGCAGATGGGTGACCACAGCTTGCTGGGCAGGTACCAGTAGCACGGAAACAAAAGGATAGTATAACTGGGACACAATGGCAGGGGAGGGAGGTGATGACATTACACTCTTAAATCAGACAAACAAAGGAATTCGTAAATCGCTTGCATGTAGGGAAGATCACGCATTCCCAAAACATCTCTTATCTTGCAAAAGGGTTGTCTACCTCGGGTCACTAGGGTATCCAATAGTCGTGCTCTGGAGGCATCATTATCCGGACAATGCCAAACTGCGCGAGCGATGTTATCATAACCTGTTCCGCACCTACATAAATTTCTCTCGACAAGGTTAATTCTGTAGAGGTGTGCGTCTAGCGAGTAGTGGTTGGACATAAGTCGTGACATCACACGAAGGAATCCCCGACTTACATCCAGACCTTTGAACCACGATCTCGACGAGATTTTTGGAATAATGGAATGTAACCACAGCCCAAGAGAATTACTTGTCAACTCGTTTTGCCAAGTTTAAAGAGAACTTTGACGCACTAATGGGAAAAATTCATCATATGAAATTCCTTTTTCAAAAATCTCGCCTTTTTGTGCGCCAACCTTTGCTAGAGAGTCTGCCTTTTCATTGCCTGGAATTAAGCCTATACCGATACACAGGTAATCCTAAATGATCTTTCGACCAACGCACACATCTGTTCTCTTATTTTTGAAAGAAAGTAAGATGAGTGCCTCACTGTTTCCATCGACCGGAGTGCCTCAATAGAACTGAAACTGCCCCTCCTTGCAGCAAGAATACGTTAAAAACATCGTGTTTGAGGACCGATTTAAACGAACAGTAAGGATGCAGTTGGGGCCACTCACAAGTGTGGGTGGTTTATTTCAATGGAATGCAAGAATACGTTAAAAACATCGAGTTTGAGAACCGATTTAAACCAACAGTAAGGATGCTGTTGGGGCCACTCACAAGTGTGGGTGGTTTATTTCAATGGAATACAAGAATACATTTAAACATCGAGTTTGAGGACCGATTTAAACGACCAGTAAGGATGCTGTTGGGGCCACTCACAAGTGTGGGTGGTTTATTTCAATGGAATGCAAGAATACATTTAAACACCGGGTTTGAGGACCGATTTAAACCAGCAGTAAGGATGCTGTTGGGACCACTTACAAGTTTGGGGGGTTTATTTCAATGGATTAAAAGAATACGTTAAAAACATCGAGTTTGAGGACAAATTTAAACGAACAGTAAGGATGCTGTTGAGGCCACTCACAAGTGTGGGCGGTTTATTTCAATGGAATACAAGAATACATTTAAACACCGGGTTTGAGGACCGATTTAAACCAACAGTGTTTATTTCAGAATAAGAAAATTTACACCGGTTTAGGATTTAACCACATGGATGCTGTTGGGACCACTCACAAGTGTGGGTGGTTTATTTCAATGGAATGCAAGAATATGTTGAACTATCCAATTTGTCGAACGATTTAAACCAACAGCAAGGATGTTGTTAGGGCCTCTCACATGTCTGAATGCTTATTTACACCAGAATACAAAAATATGTTAAAATATCGAGTTTGAGGACCGATTTAAACCAACAGTAAGGATGTTGTTGGAGCCACTCACAAGTGTGAGTGGATAATAGAAAAAGACCTTATGTTATACAGCAGTAACACATCTACACTAACTGGAATCACCCTCCCTATAACCATGAAGCAGATAAAATTTCCTTATGATTGTGTTGCGTAGTGAAAATAATAATGATATATCATTAATAATAAGAAGCAGTTATATACCTGTATACAGTACAACCATAAGTGGATGAATGTATACTGAAATGTAAAGGTCATGATATGTATGTATGTATGTATGATATGTACTACCACCCTGTGGGCAAAAACGAGCCAAAAAAATGGATCTGTTATGGCCGCTAGTTTCAGTCCCTCAGGATGAGCATTTCCAGTGTGAAAAATCACCAAAAATCGATTGGAGATGGTTTCAGCCACCGCACGACGCGGGAAGTTATCCATTTTGCCCGATTCTCCCCATGATTATACCTCAAACTCACATGTCATTTAGTTTTATACATTGATGTCACCAATATAACCCTCATTTGCACTGTACTTATGTTAAATTGTCCGCAGAATCGAATGAAGATTATAGTGCAAATCAAACCTTAGGAAGTGGTCCATTTTACCTGAATTCCCCTCATACTTGCGGAAACTTATATATTACGCATTCTTTTACTAACAAATTTTTCGATTAGTTTTAGAAATTGACTTTTTTAATTCTGTAAAGTACACACATCGATTAAGGTTGCAGAGATTTTCTTAAATAGATTAAAAATAAATGATTTTGTTGTTCACTCAACTTAGGTTACCAAAGAATTTTATTGAACTTATGTTCTAATCTTCGTCACTGTCCTCGTACACTGATTCCGTATCGAGATCACTTTCACTTTCGGTCTCCATCTCGTTCCTCGCACGTTTGGCTTTCCAAACTTTCTTGGTTGGCGTAATAAGGTCTGTATCCGCAATAATCCGGACACCTCAAAACATGAATAAAACATAAATTTCGCATTATATTTCCGTCGTAGTTGTTTATTTCAGATTCATGGGATGTGTTTCAACAATTCGTGAAGACAAAACATAGTGTTTGCGAGTAACATGAGCGAATGGATGCAGCCGACTAAATCAGACACTGTATGGATTTAGCGACCCCACTGTGCTACCAATCGGTTCGTCTAGGAAGCAGTAATAGTGAACCGGTTGACCACGGTCACTCACCACTACCTATGGGGGACGCGGAGAGTGGGAGAGAGTTTGTCAGGATAGAGTATGAAGTGAAATATAAGATTAGAAGGTAAACAATCCAAAAAACTAGGTCAGTAGGTCAGTGTGCAATATTGCAATCGAAGCGATCGGTCGATCCGGAGGCTAACTCCGAGAAATTTATGTTTAGTTTTTCAGAAAAAATGTAGTATAGTTGTTAAATAAATGTGTTGTTTTAAGTGAATAAGCAGTATTATAGAGAAAAATAAATGTAGAGCTGTTGTTTCAATTGGACTGAATGTGATGTGCTTTGTGTGAAGAAAGGTCATTTTGATGACAAAATTATAGACGAAAGATACGTTCACCAGGCAGGGGAAAACCAAGATAGTGGTTGGGAGACTCCCCAACACATAGTTATTCGGTATTTGCATAATATTTTCGAGTTTTGCGCTTAACTCCGTCCATTAGGGTTTGTACAGACTCTTCAGAAATCGTAGAAGCCGCCTTTGTCCCAATTTGCTGGATGTGTTTGTTGATGCCTTTGATTCCTTGCTTCTTTCCAGAAAGCTTCCGCTTCATCAGAGCCCAATATCTCTCGATTGGTCGTAGCTCTGGGCAATTTGGCGGGTTTGAGGTTTTTGGTACAATGTTCACTTGATTTGCTTGGTACCAATCCATCACAGTTTTAGCATAGTGGCATGATGCCAAATCGGGCCAGAACAAAGGTTTTTCTTTGTGACTTTTGATGAAGGGTAGCAATCGCTTCTGCAGACACTCTTTCTGGTAGATCTCCTTGTTGATTGTGCCTTTAGTCACGAAGGATTTACTATTTTTGAAACACGTGCAAATTGCTTTCCACACAAGGTATTTTTTGGGAAATTTCGATGCCTTCTTCGTTCTGAAATGCTCAGCTGTAGCATTTCTGGCCAACGCAGAATAAAAAGCCAGCCCTGGAAGCTGCTTGAAATCTTCCAGGATATAAGTTTCATCGTCCATAACAACGCATGAAAACTTCGTCAAATATTCGCCGTACAAACGTCGAGCCCGTGATTTTGCTGCCAAGTTCTGTTTGTCGTTGCGATTTGAAACTGTTTTGACTTTATACGACTTAAATCCCAAACGTTGTTTTGATTTTTGGACAAAACCAAGCGACATCCCTGTTTTACGAGCCACCGTTCGAATGGAGAGATATTGGGCTTTTCGTTAATATCCTTTTCACCTTTCGGTCCATGACAGGATCAGCGCGTCCAATGTTTTTGTCACTTCTCGGTTTCCTCTCCACCGTCAAACGTTCCGAAAATGATTTGAGCACAAACTGAACAGTGGATTTAGGCAAATCCAATGTTTTTGCAAGGTCCCGTATTGACAAGTCAGGATTTGCCGTACGCCCGTACAAAATTTGCTCGCGCACTTGTTTTTCTTTCGTCGCCATCTTGAATGCTATACATGAAATGTAAACATCAATCATAGTCTTTTTCATCATAGAATCTCAGCTATACCACAGTGAAATTTTTCATTCCTACGTGCAATATTTCAAAAGTTACAATGAGTTAATATGTCATCATCTGTTCAAAGCTCTCGTTTGCTTGCGGGCGATTTGATTTTTTCAGCTTGTACTCTGTGAAGGACATCTTCACGTCGAACCAAGCTAGTGACATCCGCATCATGTCCAGAATGTTATCTTCTGGACTAGTCTTTCTCGCTAGGTGCGTGCGACCGTGTTTATATTTTTTGTGGCACCTCTCGCCTGCCTGTTCATCGATGAAACTCAAGGGAAACGGCTGAAATTCATTTAATATGGTAAATTTCATTGTTTTAAAAATTTAATGTACATAAAACGAAAACTTGGCTCTGTAAAGTTGATTCGATTGAGCCTGAACAAATAAATAAACTTGTTAAAAAAAGAGAAGGATTTGCACAAATAATAAAACGAAATATGGAAAGAACAAAGCGGCACATGCAACTGATTTGAATAGCAATCGAAACATTGATTAAGTGGTACACAAGAGCATAAATTCGTCGTCGTCGTCATCGTCATTGTCGTCGAAAAACGGTAGGGGATGAGAGGTCATCCGAGATGTCATCGCCTTGCCTATCCAAAACTGGGATTCCGCACATCATCGCATCGAGAAGCTTATTTTATATGCCAGCGGCAAACATTTGGCACAATCGAAAGACAGACAGACAGTAATATTTGTCAGCCTCCGGGGTTGTTGTCTCTTATTCAGGTCTCCCTTCCCCGGCAGCATCGAGGACGCGTCGTCATCGTTGAATGGAAAACATTATTGCAGCCCAGTGCCAGGGTGGGTGGTAAAACAATGCAACCAACATTGGGGTCACCTCGTCCTCACACTGTCTATTCTATAACTACTGGATGTCACGTACCACTCTTTACAAACAGAACTGAATGATGACAGAACGATGTTCGACGACAAAGATACTCACACATTGCCACGACTTTTGCTAACTAGAATCCGACACGACGAAGGGGGGTAATTTTCCACTCGTTACCCTGATTCCACAAATCCGGGAAAAACTCGCGTTGAGTGCAAACAACCGTCGCTTTCCGTAGTAAACAATACCGAGGAGTTTGATTTTCCGATCAATTTCCCTCCGCCCCCCACACTTCGCTTCGGAGCCGGGCACAGTTTCAAAATCTGAAATCGAAATCGTAATCAATGTGGGTTTGATGATAAGCTCGATTGCAAAAGAAATCGGAAACCATGCACCAACAGCGCGGTTGCTGGAGAGGGGAAAAAAAGAAGAAGGACATAATCGAAGCCGAGCAAAATGCATCCGAGAGAACATGTAATTTCGGTAATGGTAGGTCCAGGCTGCTCACTTTTGATTCCACTTTCTTTGGAGTGGTTCTGATTTCTTTCAGGGATTTTCCGTTCCACACTCAGCAGTCTGGCATGGGTGGGGAAGAAAAAAGATCCACTTCACTCGGTTCCACTGAAAGTCGTTGGCATTTCTTTTGAATCATACTTTGGAAATTGCAGCTGTATAAGGATCCTGACATGAATTAAACGTATTGAATGTTGAGCGATATATCGTTATATAGTTTTATGAGCAGTTTGACAGTCTTTGGGTAGGTTTTCAGAGGTTCCTTATTGAAAATGTTTCGAGGTCCCAAGGCTGCTTCAATGCCCCGCCCTCGCGGAATAGTTCGTTCTCATGATGAGTGGGCTAATCATCATTAGCTTCATCCAGCGATCAAAAGGTCCACATTCTCCTGCACCACTTCTCATCGCATAAAAGCACCCATGGGAAAGTAGTAATCCTTAACCTGAACATCATCAAACGACGGGTTAGTGCTGCTCTGTTTGCTCAGGTGCATTCAACCAGTGAACGTCACACCGCAACGCCCCCGACCGACGCGACGTTTCCCCTCACAGGTCGACTGTTGATGTTGACTCGTTCTGGCAGGAGGTCAACCCGTCTTCGTCAACCAGACTGGAGTAATGAGTTAGGTGACATTGGTAACGAACTTGATTCCACCTCGCTCAATACTCTCTACAATAGCATATCTTCAGGCGAATACAAAAATCGATATTTCACCGCCATGCGAGGAACAGCAAACAGTAATTCGCCAACAACAAAAAACAAAAAACATTCAACAAAAGCTATTTTTCCCCAACTCTTTCAAAAGTAATCCCACGAGGTTTAACGGAGAACAAAACATTCCGAGCAAAACCCTCTTGAACCCCCCTCTCCGAGTAAAGGTATTTCGTTCAAATTCGCTTCACGAAAATAACCCTCGAAAACTGAGGCTGCTGCACTTCCCAACCTTCCACCCCCCTCAAAAAAAAAAGCTCCGTAAGTATGATTTAGATAATTTAAATTTATTTCAGCTTCCGGTCTGACTTTATCCTTCCCGTCGCCCATCGTTGTTTGCACTTTTTGACTTCGTTCGCTTGTTTTTCGCTGTTTTCTTCTGATCGTCGTCGTCGTCAGTACTGTATTTACATTTTCCCGGCACTCCAAACTTCGAAACCGTTCCACGCCACTTTATATGGGACTAAACTTTTCCCAACCAGGGAAAAACAAAACCAAAAAATGCCGCTCGGAATGTGATTTCTTGTTTTGCAGCTGGCAGTTTCTTCGCACCTCACCACCCGCTGCAGCAAATTTCGTTCTGACGCAGGTCGTTCGGAAAAGTTGCTCTCCGGTGAGGAATTAATTTTTTTTTTCCATCCACACTATAAACGAGGACTGGGGTTTATGGCACTCTAACGGATGGATGTTGTTTTCTAGACGTAAATTGTGACTCGCGTGAGAGCGAACCTTGGCCTGCATCCGCTCGTCAAGCGAATCGATAGCGGAGCGCACACGTGTTGAATTCACGGTCATCTGCCCAATTATGACGTCCGCCCCCCTTGACATCGTTTGCGAGGAATTCATATGCATCAATGACTCCTCGCATCCGCTAGTTGGCAAATGGGGCTGGGCGGATGGCGTTGTGACTAATTAACAGGATGCTGCCTGGCACTTGTTTGGGTTTGTTGGCCAGCAGTATATGAGCCGACTAATGCTGCATTGACACAGAGAACACGGAACCATCTTTGCTTTTCTGCTTTCACTACCAACAGTTTTTTTTTTCCACTGTTGAATGTCTTCGCCCTACGGAATAAATGATCCTCTGGTTAGCTAGAAAATACATTTTATTTTCGATTTTAAGAAAAACTAAGATGATTTTTTTTCTCAGTGTTTATTTCAACCTGTCATTAACCTTTCAGCACTCGAGCGTTTTACTTTGTGCAACACATTCCTTCCTGGAATATTTATTTATTTATTTATATATTTATTTATTTATTTATTTATTTATTTATTTATTTATTTATTTATTTGACGTCAATCATGTGTAGACCTTTATTTACAGTTATTTTTACATGTTTTGTCACTCTTAAATGTATGTAAATATATTTCTAACAGTATTTGCCTTATATTCTAGTACATTTATGGGCAGATTTTTATCAAATATCATTAAAGTATTGCTTCAATTTATATTTTGGCGTTGTAAAGTCAACGTTTTCGCAATGCATATTGTATGTTGCCATCATCCGATTTAAAGGCCCAAATTTAGCATAATTTGTACGATGGTCGATGGTCGACTTGAAATGTAAAAATTAAGTTTTGATAAAAGTTCTTCAGAATCAATACGATGGGAAACGATATCGTTTACAACTGAGACCATTGGGAATTCTCGACGCTCTTTTAATGTTTGGATGTTGATGAGCATACAACGTGCTTTATAAAAACCGCCGTCAACTTTGGAGTTCAATTACATTACTTCCATCTCCAGTTTTTATTCTGGGCGATTCTGAACTCTCACGGTACTGCTTGGGGCGAACAATACGATGACAATAGAGCGGGTATTTTCTATGACTTATGCGACGATTTCAACTTGACCATCTTGAACACTGGGGAAGCGACACGAATAGCAAAACCTCCTGCCAGGGAGAGTCGACTTGACATATCCTTGTGCTCTAACTCACTATCATTAGATTGTCTGTGGAAGGTAATCAATGATCCCCATGGTAGTGATCACTTACCAATTATTATCTCAATCATAAATAGTTTTAATAGAACAGACCAGTCAATCCATGTTCCTTATGACCTCACGAGGCATATTGATTGGCAATATTTTGCATCGGCGGTAACCCTTGGTATTGATTCTACCGATTCCACCATTAGAAGAGTATCGTTTCCTTTCCGACCTGATGTACAAAAGTGCATTAAAGGGTGATACGGTCAAAATTTGGTCAAGGGAAAACGCGTGTAAATCGGTGAAATCGTTTATTTAAAAAATCAAATTAAATTTCTTTTTCAAGTTCAATTAGTATAAAATTCAGGAGAAATATTCAGTTAGGCTTCCGCTTTTCCAAATCCGAATTGCCGGGCCTTACGCTTGACCCCTGCCATCAGATTTTGTACAGCCACCTTGTCCACCTTCTTCGCCGCAGAAAGCCAGTTTGCCTTGAACTGCTGCTCGTCCTTAGCAGTTTTTTTGGTCTTCTTTAGGTTCCGCTTGACAATAGCCCAGTATTTCTCAATTGGGCGGAGCTCTGGCGTGTTGGGAGGGTTCTTGTCCTTGGGAACCACCTGTACGTTGTTGGCGGCGTACCACTCCATGGCCTTTTTACCGTAATGGCAAGATGCCAAATCCGGCCAAAACAGTACGGAACAACCGTGTTTCTTCAGGAAAGGCAGCAGACGTTTATTCAAACACTCTTTCACGTAAATTTCTTGGTTGACAGTCCCAGAAGCTATGAAAATGCTGCTTTTCAAGCCACAGGTACAGATGGCTTGCCAAACCAGATATTTCTTTGCGAACTTTGACAGTTTCGTGTGCTTGAAAATATCTGCTACCTTTCCCCTTCCTTTTGCCGTATAAAACTCCTGTCCCGGAAGCTGCTTGTAGTCGGCTTTGACGTAGGTTTCGTCGTCCATTACCACGCAGTCAAACTTCGTCAGCATCGTCGTGTACAGCCTCCGGGATCGCGCTTTGGCCGTCGTATTTTGTTTATCATCGCGATTTGGAGTCACTACCTTCTTGTAAGTCGATAGTCCGGCTCGTTTTTTGGCTCGATGCACGGTTGTAGACGATACACCCAGCTTATTTGCGGCATCTCGGAGAGATAGGTTAGGGTTTCGCTTGAAACTACCGGCAACTCTCTTTGTCGTCTCAGCGGCTTCCGGTTTTCGATTTCCCCCCGATCCAGACTTCCTGGCTGTCGACAAACGTTCCCCAAACACTTTAATTACATTTGTAACGGTTGATTTGGCAACTTTTAGCGATTTTGCCAACTTTGCGTGCGAGTAGCTCGGATTTTCGCGATGCGCGAGCAAAATTTTGATACGCTGCTCTTCTTGCTTGGACGGCATTTTGACAACTGAAGAGTGAATTCCAAAATCAAAATTGGAGCAACATTCTACACACACACACCTTCAAAATGAGGGGTGTTCAGGTTTTTTAAATGCAAAATTGAAAGAAATACGTCAAGTTGATATTGACCAAATTTTGACCGTATCGCCCTTTAGAAGCTCAGAAACGACGTGTTCCAAGTGCATCCCTCAAAAGCAGACCCGCCACCCCTGAATGGGATGATGAATGCACTAAGTTGTATCTTGAGAAATCCGATGCGTTTAAAGATTATCGTAGACATGAAACATGTGAGCTTTTTGACAAGTACCTCATGCTTGAAAAAAAAAGCTTAAAAACTTACTCAAAGCAAAGAAACGCAATTACTGGCGTTCGTTTGTAGAGGGACTATCTAGAGAAACCTCGATGACAACGCTTTGGAGAAAGGCTCGTTACATGCGAAACCGGTCATCCTCCAATGAGAGCGAGGAATACTCCATGCAATGCATATTCGACTTCGCTAAAAAGGTTTGTCCAGACTCTGTCCCAGCACAACCGAATTTACCCCAAGTGGCACAACTTGTTTCAATAGAGCATAAAAATCGCTCTTGAAACAAATTAGGGATAGTTTTGTTTGGCTATGTAAGGTAGGGAACGGCTTAATCAGGGGTCACTATTTTAATCAGTTGTTAGGAAATAGGTCAATAACTCCTACATTTTCCAAATTATTTCATTTTTAATGATACGATCATAAGTTTTATCTATTGGGCCAACGATTCGATGTATGAATCATGATTGATTATCAATTTATTAGTGTCATTTTGAAGATTTTAAATACATCATCTAGAAACCATCAATTTCTGACGAGCTGAAGAAGTTCGCTCAAATGTTGCCTTTGTGTATTTTGCATTTGCATCGCGTGTACCGGAGAGCATGTCTTCATCAGCTCTCTCCCACGACTAGGCTTGTTGCCAGAATGTGATGTTGAACATTGAGTTAAATTTATTACATATTTAGATGATCTGAAATCGCTATTTATTTCATGTTTCTTCCAGTCGTTGGAGGTTGATTTATGCTTATGATTATATTGTCCATCATCTGGCAGTATCATTTGCAATAAAAAATATGTTTTGGAGCTGTCCAATAGTACTCAACGATAAATAATGCTTCGCTGTTGAGCTGCAGCTATGGCATCACTGTTGCTTTTGAGAGAGCCTATGTTTCTTCTCTTCTTTGTTAACCATGGATATAGCGCACCGGTAATGTAACGTAAAGCCTGCTGTCTCTTGCATTTGTTTGTTTTTAAACGAAGCATCCCGTTTGTCGTCACAGTCGCTTTGGCTAAAATTTGCGTGAGAGTAAATGAAATAAGAAATACACATTGCCAATCTAAAGATCAAAAAAAAAAAAAAAGTTTGGTCGTGTACGTCTGTCTCAGGGATGCCACACATACAGATTTATCTGTAATCATACAGATTTTTTGCAGATTTAGGATACAGATTTCTGCATATACAGATTACAGATTTTTAGAAAAGATACAGATATCACAGATTTTTGAAAAATCTTCTTTTTCGTTGCATTTTTTGATCGTATTTAAATAACCATGTCTGGAAATCTCATTGAGCCGCCTACAGAGTTTGTCAGATATTCATCGACATACCGGAAGGATGGCCCCTTCCAAGGCATTTATCAAATCAACCTCGGTGGGCAACATCCATTTCAATGTCATAGAACTCCATATGCATAGGTTAAGTAACCTTCGGTGGATAGCATCAATGTGTTCAATTAACAGGTGTGTTTTGTATTTCTAGTACGAATTTGCAGTATAGAGTCTCACCAGAGTCGATACATCACGTTCTAAGTGATCTTACTAATATCTAGTCCTACTTTACGTTTAGTCACATTGCAGATGTCTGTTCAAAGCGCTACTTTTATCAATCCTACTGAATAACTTGACAAAACCACTAGAAATTCTGCAACTGCAGGTCTGAAATGATGACAAGGGGATGGACATTTTGCGGTAGTCAATCGATGGGCAGCATTCATCTCGAAAATTAGCTGGTTTGTGCTACTTCTTATCATGTCTGATTCAAATACTTTGATTCTAAGGTTTGATGTTAGACAATGTTATTGCATCGATAGCATAAGCTGCACTGAAAATTAAACTTCGTTTATATAACGAAACCAAAGGTAGAACTAACAAATCTATTGATTGTTTTCAGCAACTAGACTGATTTGTACTTTTTAAGAAGCTATCTTCGTAATTAATGCCACACGCGCAACTGTCAAAAGCATGCAGCATTTGTTGGCACAGAAATAATATTCGTTCATTGTACGAAAATAAAAAATAAACGTCTCTCTGGTGGTTGCATGAATGACTGACAGATCTACTATATCGACTCAAAATGAAATTGAAAAAAAAGCGCTACCGCGAGGAGTTGTGCAACGTTTTTTGTTATGTTCTTGACAAGGGGTTCGATCCTTTATTTTTGGTAAGAAGTGTTATTGAATCCGTGGTCCCTAGGCCATGTTGACTCGTGAAATGTTACTTGATTAATGAGTATGAAGTTATAACTCTCGATAGTGCTTTAATAATTATTTTGGGATAAACCAATGTTCGCCAACCCCAGTATCAACATCAACATGTATGAATACGATTGAAGGAAAGCAGCGATTGGCTGGTCTCTATGAAAATCATGAATTGTACAAATTTTCCAAAAAATGTAATGACAGCATTTCACCAGATAAAAACAATATGAATGTTTCATGCAATATACGAGACATTTGTTATATGTACAAAATCCATGTTTACGAAACGAGCGTAAGCTTATATACCAAAATAAATTTTCAGTGTACAGATTCTTGTATAGAATGAACAACAACAAGATAATATCTTAATTTGGGGGGCAATGCACAAATTAAAATTATATTCTTATTCACAAACTTATATATATATCTATCACAGTTCACCAAATGAAATACCATCGGATCTTCGTACGTTGTTTACTCGAAAGCGAAATTATCTAACCAGCATTCGCAAAATATTGTTACACTTTTATATTGAATATTTTCTAACATTGCCAAAAAATCTAAAAAATTTTGGAATTGCAATGAAGTTATCTTTAAAAAGAAAGTAAAGAAGATGTTGGACCTGGGATTGAACTGCTGACCTCCTGATCAGTACGTCGAACCGGTTACCACTAGCAGTCTCGCTCTATCATGCTCAACCCAGCAAACACAAAATCGTATATGATAGCGAATATAGGTACAAAGTGGAGGCGATATAAGTACATGCGTCCATTTGACTTCATGTAAAATGTACGTATATCGCCTCCACTTTTCACTCTTATCCGCTATCATATACGATCATGTGTTTGCTGGGAACTCACTATGATAGTAAGAAACGTGCTATTAATAAAATGTTTAGTTGAAACAATAAAAATCAGTTTGAAAATCGACGAATTGATTAGAATAAAGATATATTTTGCTTCAAGCGGAACACTGCGTTATTTGAAATATTTTTAAGAATTGAATCGATTGGAAATGTAATTATTTACCGAGTGTTTTTTCTGCTTGTATTATGAGATTCTTGGAACTATCCACTATATTTACAGAAGTTTTGTGAAAATCACAGTAATTCGGTAAAAAATTGTCATTTCACCATACTATCCGTAATGTTGTTTGTTTTCACCGGTCTTTTTGTAAAATAAATCGATTTCACAGGAGAATCTTTATAGGGTAAGGGGATGTTATGTAAACCTAGCTCCTTCATTCGGCCCATGTACCAAATATGTCATTATTTCAGCGATAATCAACAAAACTATGTTGCTATCAAGATGACTAAATTCGAAGCAATTCTGACATAATTAATCAATTTATAGTCGTTCGCTTCCGTTTAATTTATGATTTTCTCAACTTTTTAGATATCATGCATTCACTGATTAAGCTGAATAGATTATCACCATGATCTTCGAAAGATCTAAATTTGGCTCAATTGAACCGATTAACCGAATAATGCAGCGTAGATGTATAGACAATATTCACACGTTATAAACTAATAGTTCACACGGTTAAAATAACAATGATTTAACAAGAAAAACGTGGACCCGATATTAGGGAAATATTTTTTTCATTGATCTCAACTTTGGCCTGTTGGCTGGGTAACTTAGTAAAAATATTGTTATTAGTAAAATTTTTAATGGAAATGTATGAGTCTCTGTTGTATATTTTCCAAATTGCTCATCTAAACACAATCCAAAGGAAAAAAAACCTGTGCAGACTGAATTATTATGTTTTCACTATCGAAGGGCCAATAAATCAAATGTAAAAATCTCTCAAGTTTATCAAAGCAGTTTTAGTTTAGTTTGTTTTCTGAAATTTTTTGTTGGGTAAAGCTAATACAGCTGGAAATGCCTCAAATCATAAAATCAGTAGAAAAAAACAGTACAAAGACTGTATTTAATAAAGAAAATCGATCGAATGGGACGAAGTTGCACTCATGAGTAGACCCAATTTGATGCGTACACACTTAGAAAATTTTACAGTATTCGGTAACTTTTTACCGAATTTGCAACAGCTGAACGTTCGTTAATCCGATTTACCGGATTTCGGTGAAATTTTACAGTATTCCGGTAAAAAAATTACCGGAACTTGTCAAATTTTACCAAAATCCATTAAATCGGATTAACGAACGTTCAGTTGTTGAAAGTTCGGTAAAAAATTACCGAATACTGTAAAATTTTCTAAGTGTGTATAGACCGATTTTACATCCATATCCCTCGAAAGTTTCTGACCTTCTAAAATGAGTTGTTTAGCTTTTCGTGATACATACTACCAAACGTTTTATTAAACATATCTAAGCAAGTGTATAACTAGCTAAATATCGCTTGCAGCTGAAATGTTTTTAAAGTTACAATAAAAAATGTAATCGATCATTGCATATTAGGCTGAGTCAGGGACACATACCCTAATTTTGCTTTACGGATCACTGAATTTTGTGAATTTTGTGGCCTATTTCAATGGTGGTAAACACTATCTCGGATTAACTTATATTACCGTCCCTATCCGTATGATCTGCAAAATGTTTGCTTGGAGTAAAGTTGATTAGGATCAAGGTCGACATTTAATGCGTATGGTACGGTATGTCCACGCATCCTTCCTCCCCTGTAGATTCACAAAATGCGATGTGGTTCAAATCGAATTGTTTAAATCCAACTCATTTTACAGAATCATCTTTTGCGGTTAATGCAACGCTGTAGGCCTGGCCGCTTTGGCGCTTGTATCATGTCTTTGATATGCTGCAAGTTTCAACATTGACAAAAAAATAATTCAACGTCATCTAACCCAATTATTTCCAGAATGCTTTCACATACTGGCTGCGTTTGTATTAGATTAGATTAGATTAGATTAGGATCAAGGTCGACATTTAATCCTATTTAATCGGAGGATAAAATTTGTTGGTGCTCGTCATCGTAAGTGTGATAGCTTGAAAATGTTGGAAAAGCAACTTTTTTAGCTGTCAAAACTAATTTCAAAACTTGTTGCAGTGCTAGTTATTCAGGCTAGACTGTTTTTAATATCAAAAAAATTATAATATGATAAAATATGTAAGTTATTGTCATTTAGTTTGTTCGTGAAGTACCTATTTATTGGAGCATATATTTAAGGTCTATTTTCTGAGGTAAATTAAACCCCTCGATCGAGGATGGGATCCATACAATCCTAATGTTTAAACAAAAACCAATGGGAAAATAAGGTATAAAGTGTGATTTAATAAGTGCGGCAAAGATTATAATCGCGTAAAGTACTTGGTTCAAATGCGATGCACGCAAAGCTATTTTTCAACTAGTGAACGGACACCAAACAGTGGTTAAATGACCAATACAGATTTTTTACAGATTTTCAACGGCCGGATACAGATAAAAAAGATTTTTTGATGTGAAAATACAGATTGACCATGAAAAAAATGTGGCAACACTGGTCTGTCTCATAACCTGCTAGGAGACGAGTTTGTGGCCGTAGCAATCGACATGTTTTGGTTGATAGTTTTCGAGAGCGGATGGGTAAAACGAAGGAGCGGGTTGAGGAAATTGACGTTTGCAGCAAATCGTCAACTGGCCTATTTCATTTCGCCTTCGCACACATGCACGGAATCGCACTCATACAACATTGTTTGTTTACATACAGATTGAGGAGCTGAAGAAAACATTTTTTTTAATCGGAAAGCAATCCGCATGCGTTTAAGAAGTCCATGCAATTGGGAACTTTATTCCATAACTATGAAATTTTCTGAGCCTGATGCTCGTTGCTGAAGGTATGTTCCGATAGACCAGACGTAAGCAGAGGGATTAATGTCTAAATATTGGCAGTTCTAATTATAGATTACATACAGCTTCATCAAATGTCTCAGGGGCTGACTAAACTGCTTAAAACCCGTCCCGTACCCTACCTCAAAATCATACACAACAGAAACGAAAAAAGCGCAAGGGTGGAGCCTGTTTGCAACTTGACATTGTTTCTACAGAGTTGCAATAGCATTTTGTAAAACGTTCAAATATTTTAAATCGCATTGCAAAAAAGTGAAATGATACCGACGTGTAAAAGAATGCGAGGATAACTTTTTTTTTTTTTAAATGGATATCGTTATCAACCAAACATTCGTGATCAAAATACAAAGAACTAAAATGATCTAAAAATCGTGTTAGAATAAGTATATTTTTTAAACGCTTTCAGATTCATGGATCAATATTCTGTTCTACTACGAAACCCAAGTAACACCACTTGTTATATTCATGTTAATAATACACGTTTAAGACCAAGCTCATGTTTTTTTCTAACGTCAATAACTTAATTTCATACACGCATATAACCGAAAAAGCGCAATAAATGTGGCATTTTTGAACATCTTTCAGGTCATACCAGATGTTTTGTAGAACATCCATAAGACAAATATTATGTTCTATGGATGCTTCCAACAGCATGCTTATAACATAATGATATGTTTTGTCAAAGCAAGCAAGGTATGAACAAAGTAAAAAAAAATATGAACAAGATTTTTTAATGGCGAAACGATATCGTAGCTAATGGTATTTTACGCGATGATTGTTTATTACTTTTTCAAATCGGAAATTAAAAGTGCTTTACGCATGGAAGTTGTATCAAAATTGTATATGCGGCTCAAGGTTAGCAGTGCAACTTTCCGTTTTACCTTCCCTAATTTCATGCGCCATCGATTGGATTAAAAAACGTAGAAGGTACCCCGAATAAATTATTGAATTTTAGTGAGATTTCTTTATGGAATTCACAAAAACCAACATGGCGATTTTCCAAGTCTACAGTCCTACAATACAAGTCTACAGTACGGGTAAAAAATTAGTAACACATTTGATTTTCAAATGTTCGTTTTTTTCTTTTCTGCGTTTTTTGTTGTGAGGGTGAACCGAGTAATATCAGTATGAATGAAAATACAAAATACAATTTTTCTATTATGTTGTGCGAAGCTACATCTCAAAAGACTTCCCCACAAATTAAGCGTAAAGATTTGTAAAAAAAATACTAAACATTATCCCAATTTGTTGCTTTTTTCTACATTTGAATAAACCGCTATGCCCAATTTGGCTTCTATTTGAATCAGTGACTGGCATCACAATCTTACATTTAGGTAGTATTTTATTTTATTCCAGTATTTCAAATAAACATATTTTCAGCCGTCACTGTATTGGATTCACAATCTATTCTGAATAATTTCACTATTGCATGAGGGATGTTAAACACATGTTTAAAATTGAAATCTTGAATGCAACCTATCAACATATTTACAAACATCTAGCATACTCGCTATTTCCAAACAATCCAAAATGAAGTACGTTTGACTCAAATCAGTCCGAAGAATGGATACTCAAAAGTGAGTAAAAATAGTTCGTAGTGGTAAGATGACAAACAGTCACCGATGTTTTCAAGAAGTAAAATTTAAGTTGATCGAACAAAAATAGATCAAAAATGTGTTCGCTGTTCTGGTACCACGTTTGAACCGGGTATGTGTGGAAAAACATACTGAAAACTTTTTCAAGGCCAGACATGTTTGGTATTTCATCCTCCTGACTTTTCTACAACAAACTTTTTATATTCTTGTCAAAGAAGATGTTTCTGGTGTTACTTGGTCTGGCCAGAAGAGAGGAGGGGACTGGTGCTTTCTATACAATGGTAGCAACCTGTTCTTCAAACATTCCTTTTGATAAATCTCAGCATTTATAGTTCCTTTTGTATAGAAAATTGAAGAACGCAAGCCACATGTGCAAATAGCTTGCCAAATGAGCACCTTCTGACCGAATTTCTCCATCGCAACAGTCGTATCTGCGGTTGGCACACGTTCCCCAATAGATTTAGTATAAAACTGCGGCCCCGGTAGCGTTCTTGAATCTTCTTTAACGTATGTTTCGTCATCCATCAAAATGCACTGGTCGACATTGTCCAAAATGCAGCTGTACAGCTTTCGAGCCCTGGTTTTGGCACGAGACTTTTGTTCAGGAGTTTGTTTGGGCACTTTCTGCTTTTTGTACGTCTTCAAGTCATTCCTGCGCTTGATTCGTTGAATCATTCCGATGCTGGTCCTGAACTTCTTGGCTAGATCGCGAGTAGAGGCAGATTTGTTCCGTTGAATATAATCCACAACTTTTTGGTCCAAATCGGGGTTGCTGGAGCCGGGTTTCCGGCCACTTCTTGGTAAATCCTTGAGGGAGCACTCCTTACCAAACTTTTCGATGATGCGTTTTACACTTGCCGGGTGAACATTTACTCTTTTCGCAATCTGGTTGTAAGTAACACCCTTTTCGGTGCACCAAGTGTGCAGAATTTTCTTTTTAGTCTCAAATTCAATTCGCGACATTTTGAATACAACTTTATCAACGGAAATGAATGAACCGAATAATCATTTTTGACATGTAAACAAAGCAAATGGCGCTTACACGCTAAAAATATATACAGTAGTTTATGCGTAATAACGCATCGAATGTTTATAACTACTTTTCGATACACTCCCCCCCCACCTCCCACAAACCCCCCCCACTTATCGACCAACACCGGCGCTCCGACAAAGTTTCCAACTGGACGAATTTATTTCCCTCCCGGAAGAAATAACCTGTAAAATTGATGAGCACCGTTTGATTACCTCCTCGTCTATACCCAAAATCTCTGCAGAAACTTCAGCATTCTCAAAAAAGCGTGCTCCATTACCACGTAACATGTCAACGATTAGTTCTAATTTTTGGTTGAATTGCGGCTGGATAATTTGTTGGCGGTCCTTAACTTTTTCAGGTCCACTGCAACGCCATTTTTTTACTTCCAACTTAAAGCCTACGTGAAAAAAATATTCAAATAGGATGGATTCCATAGCAAAACGTTAAATGTTTATTACGTACCTTATCTTCGCATGAAGTACGGATAATCCAAACTGAAATACTGCTTTATCTATTGGTCGCAAAAGAACGTTAGTAATGTTGTTCATTTGGGTCGGTGTAGCCTTACAGATATTACATCGCTGTACTGATTTTGTACTTGTCACAGCATTGCCTTGCCATCGATCATGGTCATATGAAGTCTATAATAGACCCGGACAACACGACCGTTTATTTCGAGCTCCATTGGTCGAAGGTTTTTAATTTCTGACCCTCCATATAAGATTTTTCACGAAGAGTTACATCAGCCGTCTCCCTTGCGCTGAACTGGCCGGCTTGACGTGACGCAAGCGCTCAGTAGGGATTCTTTATCAAGACCCGAAGCTACAAGTCAGTTCCATTGTGGTTATATAACATCAATTCGGTTTTCTACTGTAGCAGCAGCACATTGAAATTGTAGATAAACTGTAGATAAATTGTAGATATAATTCTCAAGTATGGTAACATAATTTTATATAATGTTTGACGTAGGACTACGTCTGTGTTTTCAATACTGGGGGACACGTTCGAATTGCGAAAATTTTGAACGTCACGAAAAATATATAGGTTTTGAACGTTAATAACTAAGTCATTCCACGATTGATTTTCAAAATATTTGCACCAATCGATCGGAACATTTCCTACGCTTCGATTTAAATATTTAAAACTATTGATTTTTAACATTCAACTATTGAAATTAACGCAAATATAAGGTGATGTCTTAAAATGCCGATTTTTCAGAGTAAATTTACCAAATACACAGTACTTTCCGCGCACAGACTTCATATTTAAGTAAGGAACGTCTCCTAGGCAGCCATGAATGTTATATAAGGGGTACATCTTCGCATTTTGATTAAGTTTTCCGGCGGTTGTGGGGCTGTGCCTGTGCAGAGTAGGATCTGCAGTTGGATCGTAGTTGGCAGCTGCACTGGCGAGCAGTCGTTGCCCAGAGAGGCGTTGGTGCAGTTGACTATTGTTGCCGATGCTCCCGTCAACCTCGCTGCGAGAAACATGGCTGCTGAAGCCAACGAGTTGGCGGGAAAAAGCCGCCCGTGACAACGAGACAAGAATCAACTATCCCACGTCACCTGCAGATGGCCACCCGCAACGACGAGTAGCTGAACCAAGAATACCAAGAAGAAAGCCCAAGTTCAATCGCGAACCATGTTTCTCCCCCGTCAACTAAATCCGTCCTTAGGTCGACCAAATCAATTTGTCAATTAAAGAGTTGGTTTGAATTTTTCTCTGGTGCTGTTTGAAATTTCCATTACCCGACTGAACTTGGTGTTGCTTTAAACGCCGTGTCTCGGAGTAAATGGCAAAGCGCGTTGAACAACCAACGAACCAAAAGATCCACAAGTATCTTCTACGCATTAAAGATAGTGGCCCTCTCAACCATCGTAGAAAATACAACCGGGCCTTATCATGATAAAGAGCCACCAAATGCTTTCTAAAGAGTTTACAATAGAATTTTCTTACATATTTATTTCCTAAAGCTGGTCGAACGTTCCATTAGCACTTTTTCGACCTAGACGTCTATCGGCAATAATAGACTTTGAATTCCCAAACAGACCACAACCATCTACAACGCAATAAGGATAATGATCTCCAGGTGGTCGATCATATCAACAGGATGTGCTCTTATGGTGCATTCTCGCTCCACCATCTCGGAAGGCTAACAGTTCCAGTAGCAAAGTTCGGAAAAAGAAAACGTCGGCACCACATCTACCGAGTGCTGAAGCATTTTTACCCGATACTGTCGTTTCCTCCAAAGCGATAAGCATTATGAACAGCTTCGTCTATGATATTTCCGAGCGGATTGAAAGCGTAGCTTCCCGACTGACTTAAATCAATTGGGAATTAGATTGCTGCGTAGTCCTACGTCCCCATTTCCTTTTTTTTCTCTTTATAAAAGGGCGAACACGAAATTATTGCGACACATTCAACAGGGCATAACTTTTTTACCATTGGGTAAAAATCAACCAAATTTTGCACACTTTCTCATTGATGTGTATTGTTTACATGCTGTCAAACTCGTTCAAAGTCGTGTTTTTCGATTCAACGAAAATGGAGGTGAACCAACGCGAGTCGAGAGAACAAATTCTTTCCAAACACCTGGAATTTCCTGACCTGTCGCACCGGCAGTTGGGAAAAATGTTGAACATTCACCATTCAACCGTCTCCAGAGTGTTGAAGCGGTTCCAGGAGCGGTTGACGTTGGACCACGGCAAAGGAGCTGGAAGAAAACCGGGACCGGAGAACAAAAAGACGGAGGGAAAGGTGAAGCGGATGATTAAAGCAAATCCCAACGTCTCAAGCCGTGATTTGGCTAAAAAGATCGGCATGTCGCAGAGCTACGTCCAGAATGCAAAGAAGAAGCTGGACTACATACATACAAGGTACAGAACTTCCCAAACCGCGATGAGCGGCAACAATCGACGGCTAAAACTCGGGCACGGAAGCTCTACGAGAAGATGCTGACAAAATATGGCTGCTGTGTGATGGACGACGAAACGTATATAAAAGCCGATTTTAAGCAAATTCCGGGGTTGGAGTTTTTCACCGGCAAGAGCAAGTTCTATGTGGACGACAAATTTAAGAAGAAGAAAATGTCGAAGTTCGCCTCCAAATATCTCATTTGGCAGGCCATCTGCTCTTGCGGACTGAGGAGTGAGCCTTTCGTGACAAAGGGCACAGTAAATGGCGAGATCTACAAATCTGAGTGCCTCGAGAAGCGCCTTTTGCCGTTCTTGCAGCAGCACGACAAAGCTCCGCTATTTTGGCCAGATTTGGCATCATGCCACTATTCTAAAAGTGTCCTGGAGTGGTATGAGGCCAATTCTGTCCATTTTGTTCCAAAGGACATGAATCCGCCAAACTGTCCGGAGCTGCGCCCGGTGGAGCAGTACTGGGCAATGATGAAGCGGGAACTTCGGAAGAGCAAGAAGACAGTCAAAGACGAGAAGGACATGTTAAGAAAATGGAAAAAAAAACTGAGAAACTGGTACCGGATGACACTGTAAAGACTTTGATGGAGGGCATCAAGCGAAAATGCGTTCAATTTTACACTCAAGGCTCCATCGATTAACTTTTCTTTTGATTTTTTGAAGTAAATATATGTATAAAACTACCCTAAAATTTTGGTTTGATTCTAAACATTATAAGAAAATTGGCATGACATTTTCGGTGTCGCAATAATTTCGTGTTCGCCCTTTACTTGCAGCAAGACCATAATCTGTAGACATGAAAAAAAAATAAAAATTGTTATTATCATTCTATATTATAACAGCCCTTCACTATATTATCTATGCTATTTTATATGTCATTTTCAGCTTCACATATATTGGTCCACGTCAATTATAGCCCACTTACGTTATGTATTTGAAAAGATAGGAAGCTTTTTAACGTTTATTTGAGAATGGATCACATACGACAAATTCTACTCAAAAAGCTTTTTCCTTCTTCACCAAAAATGATGTTTCTTTTCCAAAGTGGAAAGTCCGTATGTAAATGAATTGTAAAATTGACCAACGCATGATTGCACAATTTTTCATGCAACGTTCAGTTTATTGGTGTTTTACCTTCTGCTCAAATATGAACGAGACTTTATGAATAAAACGGTCCGCGGTTTACATATCGTCCACATTTTTTTCTTAGTTTGGTTTACATGTCAAATTTGAGCACGATCTGTCACTTTACGGCACTATAAACAAGTCAACCTCCAGTGTGTTTTTCGAATTTTACAATGGAATCAAACGTTGAGCAAAGAATTAGTTTGAGCTTTTGTTGTTCCAACGAAATAAGTACTTCGGATGCATTGAAAATGTAGCTCTATCGCGTGCACGTGTGTTTGATTGGTATAAGTCGTTCAAAGAGGGCCGTACATCAGTTGAAAATCTGCCTCATGATCGGCGTCCAGCAACATCAATAAACGAAGAAAACATCGAAAAAGTGAAGAAAATTGTGCTGCTAAATCTCCGTGTGACCGAGAGAGAAATAGCTGGTGAGCTCAACATATCAAATGGATCCGAAAAATACACGATGTTTTGGGCATGAGACGTGTGTCCGCGCGTCTTGTTCCAAAATTGTTGAATTTTCTTCAAAAAGAGCAACGCAAAACTGCCGCTAAGGAAATGCTCACAATGAGTGATACGGACATCCAGCACATCATAACTGGTAACAAGATTTGGGTCTACGAGTACGACGTCGAAAAAGCCCAGCGGAATGGCGCTTCTAAAATAAGCCGAAATCCAAAAAACCGCGTCAAATTCGATCGAAAATCAAGGTTATGCTGACTGTTTTCTTCGATAGCCAAGGATTTGGTGCACTCGGAATTCCTTCCGGAAGGTCAATCGGTCAATGCTGAATATTATTTGGGCGTTATGAAGCGTTTGCGTGAGAATATTCGTCTCAAAAGGAAAGAATTGTGGGACGACAAGTCACGATTTTTGCATCACGATAATGCACACATCACGTTTAGTTCACGATTATTTGACCAAAAACAACGTTAATTTGAGCCATTTCCTGGCAGCTACTTTTGTTCGAACAACCTTTATCACCCATTGCCGAAACCACCATCGGAAACCTCACCGCCAGACCCACCGCTGCATGCAGCATGTTGACCAACGTTCATCATGGCCACTTCGAAAGATAAATTTGAACATCCAGAAGATAATACAGGGCCGGCATTTGAAGTGCTACATTGAAACAAACAGCTGAATTGATCAAAACAAAAACATTTTGTTTCAAATTCATTCAGCTTCACTTGAAAACAAATCACTTTGTGAAAAAATCACTGGTCAAGTTCAACTTGTTCGCCCTTGAGTTTAACCACTCACATCAGACGATGGAGGAGCACATCGTACGAGGCCTGCAGGTGCTCTTGTGGTATTTCAACTCAGGCTGCCACCAGAGGTCGCTTTAGGACTTCCACACCTTCATGATTTTTAGAACAGACTTTGGCCTCCAATATACTCCAGACAGCGAAGTCCATAAGTTCAGGTCCGGCGTACTCGCCGGCCACTCCGAGCTCAAAATGAACCCTGGAAAATGTTCCGCAATCCAGAGTTGGGTTTTCTTCGCTTTGTGAGCCGGTGCCAAGTCCTGTTTGAAGCCCCAATCCCTGGAACCAAATTGATGACGTGCCCACGGTTCAACGACGTTCTGTAGAACTAGCTCCCGATATGTATTTTGGTTTGTCTTCACTCCTTCAGGGACAAAAACCAGCGGAGTCCAGCCATAACGGGTGATTCACCGATGCTAGTTTCTATTGCCTGGTGGCCGTCAGAACGTCGGCGTGGGTTCATGATCTTTCTGGCAATCAAACTCTGTCGTTCTGCTTATTAACGAACTGCTGCACGTGAGAGTTTCTCGTCGGTAAAAACGATATTCTCCAACCTTCCTTCCGCGGTCCTCTTCAGCAGTGCCTTGGCTCTTTTTAGCCGTTATTGTTTCTACCTCACCGAAAGGTTTTGAGCCTTCTGGATTTTGTAGCGCTTTGTCTGAAGTTTATCTTTCAGGATCTGACGGAGACTTCAACACGATACGTTGAGATCTTCTACCAATTTAGTGACAATACGCCTACAGCATGTTAGGTGTCACCACAGTAGCTTGACATCCCCCACCATAGAGTTTTTTGGTACTTCCGGTCTCGAGGTATCTTTTGACTGTATGATGTAACAAACTTCTGCATACACGTAAATCGGACAACTCACGAACTTTGTCCTTCTGCCGTTTTCCAGCTCGGAAAAAGGGAACCACAGCACTACGTTCCTGTTCGACATCCATTTTTTTCGGATAATACTCGATTACAAAAGTAACCCGTTCATCCACTGACAGCCAAGACACAATGTAAACAAAACGAAGAGGGGTCGCTTAATACAGTTTCGCGTGCAACGTTATAATGACTATTGAAGTAATGTAGCAGTTCAATTGCCGGGACCTGTAGATTGAATAAATTCCTTCAATATTCGTTATTCAATTACATTGTGCAGAATTTGTATAGTTTGCTAAACCAAATTGTCTAGTTTCATTTTGTTCATTGATCTGCTTAGTGTTCAAGGTAAGTTTTAGAAGGAAAAGTCCACCCAGAGACCATTCAAACGTCCTGGGACTTCGGAGACAAAATAGGCCTTGCGTGCCCAGCCGCCCTTCTGGAACTGAGCGTTTCCACCGAGAAAAACGAGAGTATCAGTATATTGTCAACATCAAAACTAGTACTTTTCAATCCAAAAGAATACTGAAATCGACAAAGCTTTTTCATTAGGGCCTAACTGACAAACGTACACAATGGCTTCTTCCGTAAATTTCTCATAATACAAAATCTATTCATGTAAGCTTCCAATTTTATCGAATAGAAGGACTCTTCTTCTTCGAAATGGCTGTGGTAGATTAATGAGGCAAGTTTCCAAGGTAGACAAATTCAAGGAAGAAGCCATTGTTTACATTTGTCAGTTAGGCCCTAATGAAAAATCTTTGTCAAAATATCGAATTGTGAATACACAGAAATCAATCAGATCACTAATCAACTGTAAGCAAAAATATCCCACTATAAAGGAAATATTGGGAATGTAATGGAATTTTTTTTTATTGAACGTTCACCAGTAAAAAAGAATTTGTATTTTATAACTTCATGGTAATATGACGCTCGTGTATATCAATCTCAAAACACTTCAATTTACATGAATTATTCAACGCGTGTGCATTGAAAATTAAGGATTTACAACTCCCAAAGTGAATTAGATTTCTGTGATATACCTTCCACTATTGAGAGTTCAATTCCTTCCATACCGCTTACTGTGATTAAAATCACTGTCAGAAATTTTATGGCTTCTAATTCAATACAATATAACTGCTTCAGCCAAGAAAATCAAAAGCAAAACACATTCCCAGCTCTACCACGTCCAATCGGTACACGCAACGTACATCTCTAGCCCTTCCTTGGAAACCTTACTAACTTTTATTATTTTTTGTTTCAGTCGTATGTTATTGATGATTCCCTTTAATTTTCTCACCCCAATCTGTGAAAGTTCCAAACGGAATGGGTACAGCCATGAAATTGGAGTCCGCCAACCGCTGCACTGCACGTACCCACCGATAGCTATTATAGTCCAACTTGCGATGATTCCTCTGAACCCTCAATAGAACAGCAGGGGTGTGCAGCAGCATGAGTAGAAGGTATCGTGGATTGCAACAGCCCTCGATTAGGTTCCTACATTAGATCTTCACCATCATCAACGCGAACTGATTCACCACCGAGCGAGCGACCGTCGAAAAACAGAAACGCGTAGGCTGCTAAGGTTAGAAACAGGTTTTTAATCTGCCTCGGTTCGGTCCGGAGAAGAATGGCACCGTACCTTACTTGTACGTAGGCTGAGAACATGCACATCTGTTCCGTGGAAATTATACTAATCTGCTGCGAAAAGGGAGAGTTCAAGTTGCCAGCGTGATTCTGAAATATTTTTTTCGGTTCTCATAGTGACAGTGCCGTGACAACTTTCATTTATTTAAAAAAAAACGATAAGGATGAATTGGGATGAAACATACTCAGTTGCTAGAGAGAACCATTCGATCTAGAAGAAGAAAAGGGAAGGGGTAAGAACTGCATCTGCTTCATCTTGAAACAGTCGAAAGATAAGTTTTGGGGGAGGCTTATTTAGGAGAGAAACAGTCTGGTTGTCTGGCTTCCTATGTCGGCAATCGAAGCCAAGCGGGGGTAGGAGAGTTTTACGGAAACCACTACCCAGACAGATGGAATTGGCTTCGGAGATCATAAAACTATCAACACTTGGTTTCCTGCTGCCTGCTGCCGATGCTGCTTTTGCGAGTTGTTTGTTAAATGCGGGGGGTTCTGTTCAGGAAAAGCCACGCCATAAGTCGGAAAGGTTAGACTCATAAATTAGACATTTTGGAAAGGACGGAGCATGTGGTAAAATTCCAACTCTTGTTAAGAGAATATTTAGAGGTTAAGTTTAATGGTTATCGACTAAGGAGAAATTTTCAAACCATCTACTTTTGTTTAATGAAGTAGGTGATTGTTTCTGTTTTCATTGACAAAACTAAGCCACATCAAATTTAATGTTTATTGCTAATGTCACGCAAAGCACTAACAGCACAAACGAACGTTCAAAAACATGTGTAAAATTTCTCAGCTATTCAGCTCATGGCCATAAGGGTTGTTTAAATTATCGATTCAGCTCCACTCCGCTCAATCGAATTCAAATCAGGTCCTGACTTTGCCCCTGCGCTTCAAAGGCTACTTTCATTCTCTGGTGCGGCGGCACTCTGGATTTAGATTTTTCCCCAGCTGTTTTCAAGCTACTTCTCCTTGATCGGGAGACTTCGATTTACTCCAAACTGCCTGCCTCGACTCTTTCGAAGGTCCTTGTTCGGGATTTTTCGAGAGAAGTGACAAGTCCAAACTTTAACGAAGGTCCTGGGTTGGGATACCTCGAGAGAAGTTTCGGATTCTAAGGAAGAATCAGAGAGTACCCTTGCGCTGAGCAGGCCGGCTTGACGTACCGCAAGGGCTCAGTGGGGATACTTTGTCAAGACCTGAAACTAAGAGTCAGGTCCACTGTGGTAATATTACATGAGATAGTTTTTCCACTGTATTAATTTACTCCCTTTTTGGAATCAACAGTAGTAACAAATGGGATTCGAATGGTTCATTTCATTAATTAAAATCACTGAGATTACAGCTAGATTATAGCCAGGGCTGGCAAATGTCATTTGCAATGAAAAATGACCTACGATTTTTACCGAATTACGTCTGGAAATCTCATCGGGCGAGAAAACGATGATGGAGATTTTCTTCTAAATCTCATCGAATTTTTCGTCATGACAGCACGTGACAGTGTTTTGGTCATCGCTATTACAAGCACATTTATTAATATAATTGTAAGTTTCATAACAAAACATGAAATAAAACGTCCATTCTGTCGATGACATATTATTGCTAGACTAATTTCAGGTAGACTAGTTAGAAATTTGTAAAACAAAATCTCATGAGACAAAATCTCATGACTGCATGATGGTGTGAAAATGACAAGAAATCTCATGATAGTTCATTTCATCTCGTGACAGTGAGATGGCCTGTTTTTTCATTGTCAGATGTTGGCCGTGAGATTTACCAGCTCTGATTATAGCTGTTATAGCGATGCGAGGAAACGGAGAAGCACATCGAAATATTGGGTATACTATTCTTTATACGGTATATAATGTCAGATCATCCATGGAATTCCCAAGTATTGAATAATAATTCGAAATTATGTTTTAACGTAGGACTGCGTTTCTCTTTTCTAAACTGGGTGTCATTTCAAAATAATGAAAAATGAGAGCGTTACGCAAAAGTGAAAGATTTTTGAATACTAATAACTCTCGTTTGACTGAATAGAATTACTTCATGATCAGAAAAACTTACAAATTCTTTTGGATTTAAATTTCGATTAAGTGCTATTATTATAAGTAGTTCAATTTTTTACTTAAAAATGACCTACTCTTGCTCCCCTACAAATCTGCATATAAATAGGTTGAAAATATGGTTTTTCCTTTTCGGGTCCTCAAAAACGGGCAAATTGTCTTATTCTTTTTATTTCACTCATTTTCATTCCATTTAATATAGCAATAGCCACACCCCTCAGCTGCAAAATTATTTTGCTTTGTTGCCGATGTCTGGTTTTATGACTGAAGCCCGTCCCCTCTAATGAAATTTGCTTCGTACTGCATTCTCGTGCCTCTCTTCTTTGTAGGCATTGCTATCATACACCAATATAAAGCACACGATTTGAACCAAAATGATTTCATTGGGATAGTCAAGTTCGATTGAGCATGTTGTGTTTTTCGCTCTCTCGTTACGAAGATTTTTCTAATTTTTTTTTCTATTTCGTCCGTTTTCTCGCGATTGCGCGTCTGGCTCGCAAATTATCGCCTGCGCTTGCTCATCTACAAACCAGAGGGAAGCTCTGCAAAGTTTTGCAAGTTTCCCTGCTTGACCTATGGCCGTGGCAATGGGTCGTAAAAATCGATATTCCGCGCGGATGGCATCCGCTTCCGAAACCTTACCGGAGCCGGGCACCTTTCAGTGGAATACGATTAATAAACTACTATCCGGATTAAATGCAGTACATGATGGTTTCCTGCTGGTCAAAAAAACCAAAAATATAAATTAATTTCTAATAACCATCGTCCTTTTCAGGACGACCAATTAAATTTTACAACAAAAGAGTTGAGTTTAAGTGGAATGTTCGTGATTTATCTTAAACAACCTTTGCTTATAATCAAAAATAGTACATTTTGGATTGTTTGAGGTAATTTGTCGATAGTAGTGAATTTGACAGAGATTTTGCACTAAGCTCGAACTGAATTTTTTTTTCATTAAACTGAACTAAAAAAGCAATGGCTCGGTTTGTAGAAAATTTTATAAGAAGGGACGGGTCAAAGCAAAATAATATTTTTTTTAAATTAACCAACCATATGTGTTATGATATGCATAAATTAGATAATGTCATTATTACTACACACCATCATGGTCCTACGTGAACCTTGCGGTAATATCCCTGATATAACCCACCTCTAATTGTTTTCCTCTTGGCTATGATACATTGCAGAGTGGGCAAAAATGGACCAAAAATCCCATTAATTTAGACAGCGCAGAGTAGGAGTCCTAAAAAATAGCTTATCTTATGGGGGGAAAAATTACTTTGATCGGATGCCAGAAAGGAGCGTTTTCAGATGAAATCAGCCGGAAAAATCTTGCACGACCCTCTCCGATTTGGATGAAACTTTGCACATGTCTTCGGAATTGGTGATGATGGATTTTCCGCGGGTTAAGGTAATTTTTTGACTCAAGACATTTTTTTCAAAAGGGCGTATGTGTTTTGTCATGCGTATTTTTCAAAAAATCATAACTCGAAAACCGTGGGTTGTAATAAAATTGCGTCTGAGAAGAAGTTGTAGTTAATTAATTTGACTTTATGAAAAAAATATGTACACTGGAAAAAAAAAAATTTTCTTCAAAAAAATCAAAAATTAAACTTAAAAATCAATTAGCAAATCTGTCCAACGTACGATTTTTATAATTTTTTTTTTTCAAAAAAACTTTAAGTCATACGAAGAAGAATAGAAGTTGTTTTACGATAGAGCAACTTAAGATAAAAAAGTTCTTAGAAGTAAGAAAAATTTAAGTTTTTTTTAATTTGTTGTTTTTGCATAAATAACCATATTTTAATAATATAATACGATTTTTCTTGTGATTTTAAACAAAAATGCTTTTGCAAGCAACATTCTATATGTACCCGTTTTCGAGATAATTTGAAAGTAATGTCGAAAAAATGGCTTTTTCCATGAAAATATGTTGGGGCGCTGGTTCTCCGGATTCGTGGTGGACTCGCTGTGGTATAATGTCCGTCGGATGTGCTACACAAAAAAACGCGCGAACTACTAGCGAAACACTAATGAAAGGTACTCGAAACTTTATTTACTGCGATAGAGGTTTTGATGTACACTCGGTGGTGGTTTTATTCGACTGAGCTCTATTGGTCTTTTGGTACGGGTTATAAGTGAAGAGAGGGTATTGTTTTGCTCGACATAGAGTGTGAGAAGATCTCCCTACGAACATTCTGCTCTGATTTGTGGTATTCAAATTAGGTTGAGTATGAGTGCCTTAATTTACCTTCAAATTCATTTAGGGTAACTTCGAAGATTATGGGAAGTGCCCTAACATACCGCCAACCATTGAAATATAAATTTCAATCCTATCTCCTATCTAAGGTGGGTTCATTTTACAAACTACTATTAGTATATCGAATTCAAATACAATAATTTTGATAATTTTAATCACTTCTGCATTCGCTGTCTTCATCTCCTCGACGGTGGTCGGACGATGGGGTGGAACTCGGTGAACTTCAGTGAACTTCTGTGAATAGGGGTGCGCCAGGTGGCACTCGACCTCTCGATCCTCGCGTTCGTTCGTCCAGGGTTCCTGCCAATACGGTTGACTTTAGGTCGGAGAAGACAAGTTTCAGCAGAGAACAAAATGGATACTTAACTTGTGAGGGGACCATGAGGTCCCCTCCCATCCGACATCGCTTGTGTTGCTGGAACCTCGAACAACAGGAACTATGTTGCTTCTTGGTCAGCTGGTTGGTTATCGGGAATAGGCAGGATGCAAATGCGGGTTATTGCTCTCTTGTAGATGCCGTCTTTGGTCCGAATGTTGACGACTCGGATGTGTCCGTCGTTACCGGGAAACACTTCGATGACTCGGCCGAAACGCCACTTCTGCGGCGGTAGATTTTCTTCGCGAACTAATACCATCGTTCCGATGCGAATGTTGTCGCGTTCATGGGTCCATCGGGTTCGCTGCTGTAATCCCGATAAATATTCGAGTGACCATCGCTTCCAAAGTCGACGGAGGTATTCCTGGATCAGCTGCCATTGGGATAGTTGATTGCTGGGTAATTCTTCGTATGATGGTTCCGGGATTGCAGTTAGCGGTCTGTGAACCAAAAAGTGGCCTGGTGTAAGGACGTCCAAGTCCTCGGGAGAATTGCTAAGCTGCGTTAGAGGCCGGGAGTTGAGCAGCCCCTCAATTTGCGCGAGCAGTGTCTGGAATTGTTCGTTGGTGACCAAGGCGTTCGCGAGCGTGCGACGGAGGTGCGTCTTTAGGGATTTAACCGCTGCTTCCCAGATGCCGCCGAAGTGAGGTGATCTCGGAGGGATGAAAGAGAACTGGATTCCTTCTGCAGAGCACTGTCTTGTAACATCCAGGCGGTTTTGTTGCGTGCAAAAGAGCTGTAGGAATTCGTTCAGCGTGCGTCGAGCTCCGACAAAGTTGGTTGCATTGTCGCAATAAATTGTTCGTGGTACTCCTCGACGTGCCACGAATCTCTTCAGGGAAGCGATGAACGAATCCGCGGATAGGTTTCCAACGAGTTCAAGGTGCATCGCTTTTGTTGATAAGCAAACAAACACCGCTACGAAGGATTTTTGCGGAGCAGCCTTTCGAGTCGCTGGCCGAAGATAGAATGGACCGCAAAAATCCACTCCAGTATTAAGGAACGGCAACGTTGGGGATACTCGAACGGGAGGTAGGTCCGCCATAATCTGTTCGGCGTAAGTTGGTCGGCTGCGAAAGCACGAAACGCAGTCGTGGTTTACTTTTCTCACAATATCGCGCAGTCGGAGAGGCCAGAATTTGGCACGAACGATAGCTGTAAGGAGCGTAGGTCCCGCATGTAGATGGCTACGATGATAGTACTGAACGATTAGTAAAGTCAATGGGTGCTTGGTATCCAGGATCATAGGCTGCTTTTGGGCATACGGAAGTGCTGCGTTGTTGAGACGCCCTCTTATGCGAAGAACCCCATTTACGAGCACTGGCGATAGTGCCTTCAGCTTCGACGTTGACTTCACTTGACCGGTGGTGCGGATAGAGTGCAGATCTTCCGCAAAGGATTCTTGCTGGGCTATTTTGACCAGGCTGACTAGAGCGTTTTCCAGTTCACCCGTAGATAGGGGTCCCAAACTCCTAGCTCCGTGATCATGCTTCTTCGCATTGCGGCAGAACCGTTGCATGTAGGCAACCACGCGAACTAGACTGTAGAGAGATGATTTCAATGCAAAAATGGTATTTTGCACGACTGTAGGAAGCGAAACCGTAGGTCTATTCTGGAGTTGTTCAGTGCTGAAGAGGTCATCGGACGTTCGAACAAGATTGGGCCAAAACCGGTTGGATTGTTGCAGCCACTGAGGTCCTTGCCACCACAGCATATGTTCAACGAGCTCCACTGCTGGCATGCCACGGGATATGACATCTGCTGGGTTTTCGATACCTGGGACGTGTCTCCAACTCCCAGAAGCGGTAATTTGCTGAATTTCCGCCACGCGGTTGCCAACAAACTTTTTCCAGCGAGATGGTGAAGCGGATAACCAATGGACGACAATTGTGGAATCCGTCCAGAAGAACGGACGGGCTTGAATTTGTAGACTGCTTTCTACCTTTTCGAATAAGTGGCTCAAAAGAAGCGCTCCGCAGAGCTCTAGACGCGGTAAGCGAATAGTAGGATCAAGTTTCTCGGTTCCCTTTGGCGCAACTTTCGACTTCGCTGTAAGTAGATGCACTGAGACGAGTCCGCGAGACGACATGATGCGGATATAGATGCACGCACCGTATGCGCTTTCGGATGCATCGCTGAACCCATGGAGCTCAACGTTGACTGGATCAATACAGGGAGCCGCCCACCGTGGGACAGAGAACAAGTCGAGCACCTCAAGGTCACTCCTAAATTCCTTCCAGAACTGTTGTTGGGAATCATTCAAAAGATTATCCCAGGGCACTTTCGCTTTCCATAACTCCTGCATAAAAAGTTTTGACCGTAGCACAATTGGTCCCAATAGACCCAGAGGGTCGAACAAGCGTGCTGCCTCAGAAAGCACCAATCGTTTGGTTATCGGAGCGTCGTGAGACCAAGCAGGTATTTTGAAACGAAAGACGTCATCAACGGGCTGCCACAGCAACCCCAAAGTTTTCACTGGTGAGGATGATGAATCGAGTTCCAAAAGATTCCGTTCTTCACGAAGCTCTGCTGGAATGTTCCGAAGAATTGTCGAGCTATTGGATGCCCATTTGTGCAGCTTAAATCCCGCCGATTGTAGAAGGTCGATCAGTTGCCGGCAAAGTTCAATGCCTTCTTCTTCGGAAGCCACCCCACACAGCAAGTCGTCAATGTAAAAATTCTTAGCAAGAACCTTAGCTGCTTTGGGATGGGTTAACTCACCGTCAGAGGCGAGTTGCTGGAGACAACGGGTGGCAAGGTATGGGGCCGATGCAGTACCGTAAGTAACGGTCAGTAATTCGTAGGTTTGTAGCGGGTCCGAGGAAGAAGATCGAAATACGATGCGCTGGAGAAGCCGGTCAATGCGATCTACCAGCACTTGACGGTACATTTTCTCCAGATCGGCGACTACGACAAAGCGAGGTATTCTAAAGCGCAGAATGATGCTGTACAGCTCGTCTTGCACAACTGGGCCCACCAACAAGGCGTCATTCAAAGAGACACCCGTATCAGTGGAACACGAAGCATCAAAGACGACGCGAAGTTTGGTCGTGACGCTATCAGGACGAACGATGCAGTGGTGAGGCATGTAATAGGTCTTCTCACCAGGCTTCACGACGTCGGTACTGGTATCGATCGGTGTCATATGTCCCAGCTGAACATATTCTCGAATGAACGCTTCGTAAGCATCCATGAGTGGAGGATTAGCATGAAGGCGCCGTTCAAGGGAGAAAAATCGACGAATGGCGATGCTTCGTGATTCTCCTAGTTTGGCGAGCATATCTGGATTCTTCGGCAATGACACCACAAATCTCCCGGTTGGATCGCGGGTCGTGGTAGCAGCAAAATGAGTCTCGCATTTCCGCTCTTCCACGGATAGGGTCTCGTTGGAGTGGCACGACTCAATTTCCCAGAAGCGAGCAAGCTGCTTATCCAAATCAGCATTGCTGCACACGAGTGCAGTGGCAGAGGGAGTTGAATCCGTTGTTTCGCTTTTTCCGGACACTGTCCACCCGAAAACTGTTTCCTTCAAGTGGGGAAGTCCGGGTCCGAGATCGATGAAACCTTCCAGCAGTAGCCGATAATATACTTCAGCTCCGATAATAACATCGATGCGATTGGGTTCGAAGAAACGAGGATCGGCGAGCTGAACAAACGATGGAATGTTCCAGGTTGCTGTCGATAATCGACTTGAGGGTACAATAGGCTTAAACTCCGGCAAGATATGGAATTTGAGGTCGACAGCAAAATCCGAATGTCGTGAACGTATGATTGCCATCACAGATTGCTTCGATGTAGTAGCACTAGGTCCCACACCTTGAAGGGAGAGCGGGTCATTCTGTCGACGTAGATCTAATTTCTGCGCTAAACGTTCACTTAGCAGGTTTCGTTCCGAACAACAGTCCAGCAGAGCTCTAGCAAACTGTACGTTTCCGTGGTAGTCAGCTATCTTTACCACGGCAGTTGACAGAAGAACAACACTTTTTCCGGTAGTCGCGCTAGTAGAAAGAGCTACTGACTTGGAAGTGGAGGCAGAAGAGTCTATGGCCTTCTCGGGCACGGGAGTGGTAGCGAAAGTTTGCGATTGCAGAGCGGAGGAATTGTTCGATCTTGCGATTGGGGGTTGACTTTGATGAACAACGGGTTTTGGGAGCGATTGCTGGCGATCTTGTTCTTGGGTGGAATTGTTGCTTGTTCCGCGCAAATGCAGCATCGTATGGTGCTTTTGACCGCAAACCCGACAAGCTGAGCTGGAACAAGCCCGTACCAAATGGGAAGAGGATAAGCAATTTAGACACAAGCCAGCTTTTTTGACTGATTCGAGCCTTTGGGAAGGAGTCATACTTTTAAAGGAATCACATCTGAAAGGGGAATGGAAAGGTTTTTGACAGTGTGGACAAGCTTGATCCTGCGTTGTAGTTGTTGTGAGCGTTGAACCGAGTTTGGGTTTAACTGTCGTTCGGCCATGGTCCTGGCGATACTCCGATGTGCGTGGCTTCGAGGATGCAAAAGGTTGTAGAGTTGCAAGGTGATCACGCAGGAACTTTAGCATGTCTTCGTACTTCGGTGCTTCACGAGAACTATGAGCACGCTCCCAATGCCTCTGAGTTTCAGCATCGAGACGGGTGTAGAGAATATGAGCCAACAGGTGAGACCATCCACCTGTTTCGAGTCCAATTTTCCGCAACTGTAAAAGGTTGCGTTCGTACGAGTCGATGAGACCAACTAATGCGTCGTACGATTCCCGTTTGATTGGCTCAGCGGTCAGGAAACTGTCCATTAACGTACGAGTGATGATTTTTTTGTTCTCGAACCTTTGTTCAAGCATTTGCCACGCCACATCAAAGTTTTTAGCTGTCACTTCTATTGATTCCACCAACGTTCTGGCTTCTTTGGTGAGCACCGAGAGAAGATAATTGAATTTATCAATCGGCGAAAGCGAAACATCTTTGCCGATCATGCTTTGGAAAGCATCACGAAAGCTCAACCAATCTTTCACACTACCGTCAAAGGAAGGGATTTTGAACACTGGAAGGTGAACTCGGGAAATAGGGGTTTGGCAGGGCGGAGAGGAAGAGGAAGCCACAGCTGTCGGACTGACTCGATACAAAGTGAGAAAGTCTTTCACATCGAAGTATTTATTTTCGAAGTCCAGCCGAGTTTTTCTGTTAGTAGATTCCACGTCTTTCTTCAGCGCAGCTTCCTTGCCTTCTTCGCCAGCAGTCAGTTGTAAGTCATGCTCCTGTTTTGCTTCAAGTTTAGCATGATTATCCCGGAACTCCTTGAACAACGTTTCCAAGTGCTCCAAGCGTGTAGCAATTTTCGCTTGATCCTTCTGTGCATTGAAACGTGCAACAAAAGATTCCATATTTGCCATGGAGTCAAGATGGCTCCGCTCAATCTTGCTTAATTCGCGTAATGACGCCATGCTGTAGTCGAGATATTATTCCCAATCGCAAACCCACTCAAATTCCAAAAAAAAACGTAGCGTAGTCAATTGCCCAAAAATCGTGTAAATCGCAAACAAATTCCTTATGTACTATAGTGATACTCGCATGCAAACTATATTTCTCGTCCGAAATGTGCGTACCTTTGTTCTCGGTGTACTCACGCTACCATCTATTGTTCGCTGACCCAAGCCACGCCAGATTTGCCACGTACAGGAGGAAGATGTCGAAATGCGCCTAAACAACGCCGAAATGCTCCGTGTGCGTGGGATGTCCGTCTCGTGGTCGAAAAACAGGTCCGAAGAAATCAATCCGGCAGGCCTACCGGATCCGTACTCGCCGATATAACAATCGACGCCGAAATAGTTGTAGCACAATGCGATACAAACGCTGCTTGCAAACGGGTTTCAATTGTCACTAGCCGGCTCACTCACTCGGCACAAAAAATCACTTTTCTTCGCCTAAAAGCGCACAAATCCGGCTCCTCGAAGGACCATAAAATGTTGGGGCGCTGGTTCTCCGGATTCGTGGTGGACTCGCTGTGGTATAATGTCCGTCGGATGTGCTACACAAAAACGCGCGAACTACTAGCGAAACACTAATGAAAGGTACTCGAAACTTTATTTACTGCGATAGAGGTTTTGATGTACACTCGGTGGTGGTTTTATTCGACTGAGCTCTATTGGTCTTTTGGTACGGGTTATAAGTGAAGAGAGGGTATTGTTTTGCTCGACATAGAGTGTGAGAAGATCTCCCTACGAACATTCTGCTCTGATTTGTGGTATTCAAATTAGGTTGAGTATGAGTGCCTTAATTTACCTTCAAATTCATTTAGGGTAACTTCGAAGATTATGGGAAGTGCCCTAACATTTAAATTTTATTTAAAAAAAAATTCTCCCCCCCATTAACCTTTTCTACACCTCTATTTACCACAAAATTTATTTTTAAACATTCCTGACTCCATATAATAAATAACAAACGTATGAATTGTAGCCTGATCATTGTTCCAATGATGACTTTGAACAGCATCCTGAAGTACAAATGAATAATTCTCTGCAAAATCGCAAATAATAACTACTTCTCCTTCTTTTAATGAAGACTTTGTATCTTTTAAAAATTTAGATTGCTTTGTTTTTATATAATCATGAGTTAATAGTTTTTCTAATTTCTCGCTAAAATATTCAACAAATCCATCGACAGGTTTTAATAGCGTTTCTAAATTACATCTATCAGTTGTAATCCATTGTTCGAACGATATCTCAGACAAGTTATGTTTCTCGAGTTATTTTAAAAATCTTATCTCAAATTCTGACAGCGTCGGACAATTTTCGCATTCACGGAGGTAACAATATTTTGATCTTGATGATGAATTACACAATAAATTCTCAAAATGTTGATTACAATCAGTGTTGAATGAATATTTTTTTAAACTGTGAAGCATTAAATCAATATTTTCGTGAATTACGCAACGTTGTGAGAACCTGAAGCATTTAGCAATTTACAATGTTTTGGTCGCAATGCTGCAAAAGTACTAAATCCAATTTTATGTTCACTGACTTCTTTAAATCGAGTGTAAGTTTCTCTAAGTGATGAAAGTAATAACCGTTTTTGAATTTGTTGACGCTTACCATAAGTGTTTACAGAGACATAATCTCTTTGTCCCGGCATGGCTCTGCTGATGTCGTCCTCGTCAAAAAATTGTATCACTTGATTCTTTATATCCGGATTCAAACGATTCCCCGATCTGTCGTTGGGGGTAGCCAATACTCCATTTTCGGCTGCCAATTTTTTTGCTTGTAATGCAAGGTATTTGTTTGTTTCAAATTTGCTCGTTATCTGCTGAATCGTCCACGAATTAGGCAAAACTGTTAATATACGTATTTTATCTATTCTCGAACAATCTGGTTCTATGAATTTTTCTTTCAATTTGGAAATAATTTCATCATATTCCACAACCTTTGTTTTCAATGTAGCTAACTCTTCGACTTCTTCTTGTGGTGGTAAGCTGAATAGATATTTTCTAATATAATTTCGGCAAATTTTTGCCGACGGTATTTATCGTTTTTAAATTCTCTAATGGATATCGGAGACACATTTATTCCTGCAATTCCATTATTGAATAAGTCAATGTTGTGTATCCTGGAATAATCCGGTAGGTCACTGTCCTGAGAAGATGCCGAGGTAATTGAAGCTGCCGATGGTATTTCCTTCAAATCGTTCCGTGATGTGGTTGGTGCTTCGTCATGTCCACCGTTTTCTGGTTGCTCCACTCTTTCGACAGGATTACGACGATACGAATACAACCGACATAAATCACACATTTTTAATGACGTGTCCAAATGGACCGTACACTGCATGGATAAAAGTTTTTCAATTAACTTGTCAGTTAAATTTCTAAGTTTAGGCGAACACCGTCTCCCGATTTCACGAAAAGGTTTACAACAATGCTTTGGTTTGAGTTCCATTTCAAATCGTTTTACACTTTACGCTACATATGAAAGACACTGTTAAACTGATGTCATGACTTTGTAATGTAATCCTTTTTATACGTACTAGGTACCCACTT
>JAHHFK020005478.1:0-42457 GCA_024533555.2 Aedes koreicus | reverse complement strand
AGTCATCCTAATCCCCACTAGTGGTAACGTTGACTATCATTTTTTTTCTGAGTGAAGCATGTTTCTGATTCGACTATAGTATCATAGGTGGCACACGAAGCACTAACTTTCAGTGTCTTGAATTTTTATGCTCAATCCGATGGCAAGTGTCAAGTATCTTTTCGACCAATATTGTTCTCGACTTGAAATTTTTTCGGATTTCCCAAAAAATAAGAGCAGGCGGGATCTCGTAGATCCTGCGGTACACGATCTGTACTTTCTTGGGTTGGTGTCGAACAGTCGAGTAGCTGACTAACTGGCTCTTTCATCCCCAATGCAAGGAAGGCACTTCGCGGACACTACGGCATAATTAAAAACCTGCTTAACATGTAAATAATGGCAGCTTAAACTCATTGCTTCTTTAACTTTCTTATCACCATTTATTGAACACATACTAGAATATAAAAGAGTTGTAATTAATGTGCACAACGATCCTAGTTTTCCTTTGAATTCTCGTTTATGCTAAGATAAACGATGACTGAACGCAAATATTTCGGGATAAGCATTTGTTATTGTTCAATAGCGGCCATTTTTTCTGATTTTCGCTTGATCGAGGGAATAGACACGAACTTGTCGGTTTGCTCAAATAATATCGTTTTCAAGATAGACGATTTTAAACGAACAAAGGTGCTCTTCGACTATTTTACCGCAAATCACCATCCAGCGATGCCAGATCTACGGAAATGAACGTTTTTGTCGGATTATACGATTCAACGGAATTTGATTTATTTTTAGCCATTGTGTACGGATTTGTAGGGTTTAATGCCAGGAAGAGCCTAAAAACACCTAACCTTTACACCCCCATTCATTATTTTCAATAATAATCGACCAAATCAGACATCAATACAAACTTAGAAAATTTTACAGTATTCCGAATTTTCAACAGCTGAACGTTCGGTAATCCGATTTAACGGATTTCGGTTAAATTTGACAAGTTCCGGTAATTTGTTTACCGGAATACTGTAAAATTTCACCGAAATCCGGTAAATCGGATTACCGAACGTTCCGCTGTTGAAAGTTCGGTAAAAAATTACCGAATACTGTAAAATTTTGTAAGTATGTACGCTACATGGAAGTAATCAGAAATTCTGAATGGCATACACATAAAAATATAAAACTCCGTTTACATTACAACCTAACAATGAAGCTCTATATAGACACATCAATTTTGCATTATATTGCGATATAAGTTTATGGTATAAAGTATTCTAATCTTACATGCGTCCTTAAAGTAGAACTAAAGTCAAAAAGGGCCCCACTCCTGTCAAATTGAAGCTAGCACACATGCTTTATTTAAGCCCGAAAACAAGTATATTTAGGGCATAGTTACTTTTTCAGCAGTTGAATTACTGATTCTACTGAAATGTTTTATTGCTTTTTAAAAAGCATATTTTGAAGAAAAAAAAAACATCAAAAATGTATTTAATTTTCTTCTATTTGAATTCATTTCCTCTGTTACGTTATATTTAGGGATATTATTTCATTTTATTTTATGGCATCTTCGCGTAACATTTATGGGATTTATATTTTTTTTACCCTACATTGGGATTCGAACCAAGGTTTTTCACGACTGATCGATGAATGCCGGTTGCGTTAACGCACTTAGCCAAGAGAGCAATGGAATTATATAAGACAACTGCATAATATTAAGGAAGCATACCCTAAGCATACCCTCTTTGTTGTTCTATAAGAACATATTTCATGCAGCTATTTTTAGATTTTTCTTGCTAAACACGTCGTTGAAAATACGATACCCGAACCTTTTATCAGTGCAAACCTCAACCCGATACGAGTTACAAATGAAATCATACCCACCGCCGTTCATCATACAACAAGCCGACACAATTTTGATACCCGGTGCAGGTTGGAGCTGGATCAAAAACGAAAATGATATGAGAATGAAGATTCCTCATTGAAAAAACAGCTCAGTCCTCTGAATATTAACAACCAGAAAAACCCACGGCTCCCCATAATGTAGCCATATTTTTTGCTGAAATTTTAGGAACCGCACTTTCTGCTGCTAAGTCCAAGGTTAAGGAAAATGATGATGTCGATTCTGGATCTGACAGGCAGCTCAACTCGATCATATGTTTCTCATTTCCAAAGTCAAATTGGAAAGTGTCATCCAGATGATACAGCACCAATGCCATTTTTTTTGCTATAGCAATGAAACATTTATTGAGGAAATGCAATAATGCATCATTTAATGCGTATTTAACGTTAAGTTGTTTGTGGAAATATAGTAATGCATCAAAACATTTCTAATGTGAAGGTAATGCTACGTAGCATGGGAGTTGTTGAAAAAATGTGATATGGCATTGCTGATAGTCAGTCGAATTAGTGTTATGATATAATGCTTGTGGTTACTTGGGCTATTACGTGATATAGAGTATCTTGATATCAAATGCCATGCACATTATTTTCAGTGAAAATTAGATAAATAAATGCTGATATTAAGATAGTCTATATCAATTATCAATTCTAGACAAAATAGTCAAAAGGTCGAAAGTTACATTTATAAATAATGACTGCTAGCGTATTTTTCTTAGCGAAATTTACGTTTTAAGTCATTGTTTATAATCGTAACTTTCGACCTTTTGACGATTTTGTCTGAAAGTGTGAACGAGGCTTAAAGTTTGCAGCAAATCGATAGTCGTCTGGTCGTCTGGTTGAAACATTGCTTCATTTACATGATAAAACTATACTCGTGTACTAAGTACACACTTAAATTCGATTTTGCTGATCGGTAAAAAAAATTGACGAAATATTTCGGTAAACATAAAATATTACTGATTTTTCGGTAAACATAAATAATTTTCCCGTTATTTGTAACACTTTACCGAACGATTTGTTATTTTGTATTTTATTAACCGTATTCGGTAGAAAAAAATACAATTCCTATGGTTCAAACAAATCCTGTTTTCAGTGCCAAGAAACCGAACTGCCCAGTGAAGCCGAAACAAATTGTCCTCAACGTCAACAGTCGTGTGAGGATGAAGTAAGAGTGAATTGCTCTCTTTGCTCGTCAAGATCGTACTTTGTTGCTATTGCGGTTGCTCACCTGTGGGAGAAGGACCAAAATGTAGCACACGTCGGGTCGTTGATGGCCGGATGTTGCTATTGTGGTTGCTCACCTGTTGGGAAAAGAGCGTCAGATACTGCTCCTTTTTTATTCTCACAGCACGAACAGTGACACGAGCACAACCACTGGTTTTTCCCTGTAAATTTACAATAGAAAGCACTTTTAATCTACTATATTTTAGTTTCTTATTCTCTTTTGTTACAGTTTTGTCCAATTGATCTTGATTCTTCTAACTTAGCTTAACTGCTGTCACAAATTTTCACATGTTCTTTTTTCTTTGGTTGCTGCGATGCTCCGATGTTTTGTTTTGTTTCCACTCTGAGAAAAATTCTACCGTTATACCGACAATTAAATCATGGTCAGGACTATCACATATAATGGTTACAATAACCATGAAAATGGTCGAATTCACCACGTTCATGGCATTTTTGACTATGATCATGGTAACAAGGACTATTTCAACATTATGTAAAATGTTGTATCAACTATTTTTAATGGTAGTTTTGACCATGATCATAGTTGGTACAAAATCACTATACTGCAATAGTCATCCTAACCCCGAATAATGGTAAAATTGACTATCAAATTTGGCTCTGTGCATGGTTGCGTCAACTGATGACACGATGTCTGATCTCGTGACGTCAGTTCTTGCAGTGTCACCAACAAAATTTGTTATAAATACTTTACCAAACAAAACGTAAAACGAACTCTGAAGTACCGAAGCCCAGTAAAGTTGTATTAACTGTCAAACTGTCGGCCATTTTCTATGAAGTCTCGGAGTTTCAGTGATCGGTTGCGTTTCAGAAGCTGTTTTGGAAAGTATTGATTAAATAGTTTTCATCTCGTGGCCGAAACCCGAAATAAACGGTGATGCAGCAGGTGTGCCAGCAGCTGCAGGAGCAGGATCCTCGATTCATCGAGATTTTCCGTAAGATTTTATCTAATTAAGCTTACTCCTAATTGTTTACAGGTTTCTCCGGATTGCACCACCATATCAACCATCATTTTAAAAAAGGACACTTTCTGTGTCGAACACTTTTTTGATTGTACATTTAGCACCTGCAACGCACAGTACGCTAATTTTTATTTCCAAAAACGGGCACATTGTGGAAAAACACCCGTCTGCATTGTGTCCTCCGCAATCCATTCAAAAGTCACCGTCGTCAGACATACAGCAAGATAATTTTGATATAGATCTTGATCTAGACCTCGAACACTGTTTGAAGAAAAGAACACTATGGCTTGAGTTATAGGTATTTGTCGTATGACGTCCGATGTAGGATTGCCGAACATGAATAAATAAGAAAATAAACAAATAACAACAAATAAAGTATTGTTTACTAAAACAATAACATCCATATATTTTTATGTTTAACGATAAAAACAAACGAAAAATACCAAAATGGTTCGGTACCGGACTACACAAATTACCGAACTGTACGGTAGTTTTTGACAGATCATCAAATCTCCCGTTACCGAACTGTACGGTATTTTTTTATCAGTTCATCAAAAAACTCGAGTACCGATGTTCGGTAATTGATTTAATTACCGAACAGATTACCGTTCAGTTGTTGAAAGTTCGTTACAAAATTACCGAATACTGTAAAATTTTCTAAGTGTGTTGATATCAGCATGAATGCATCTAGTTTTCACTGAAAATAATGTGCAAGGCATTTGATATCAAGATACTCTATATCACATAACTAGCTGAGCCCGGTGCGAGCGCTGCTGCGCTTGCAACTGAATTTATTTATTTATTTATTTCGTCAAGCAATGTAGACTACATACAATGGTTACAGTGTTCTACTTACATACTATACATTATTTCTGTTGTCAAATGAATGAACATTCAATAGAACTGGCACGTTTATGGTTGTTTTTTGGAATGAGTTTTTTCTTGCCTAATACCTTGTTCATACTAAAACGTTGTAACATAATACAAGGCTATCTTGATGACATTTGCCTTGTTGATAATTTTCAAAACACCCTTGTATTATGTTACAAGTCTGTAGTCTGAACAAAGCATAAGCAGGGGTTCAAACTTCTATCAGAACATGCTTCTTACCAGAGAAATACACGTTTATATTTATTTTTTTTTTTTTTTTATTTTTTTTTTTTTTTTAAACCCCCCTCCCACCGGAGGGGGGCCCACCAACCCCCCCAACACTACCCCCACAAACCCCCCCACCCCCAAAATTTTTTTCTTTTTTTTTTTTATTTTTTTACTTTTCGACAAATGTTTTTTTTTTTTTTTTATGCCCCCCCCCCCCCCCAGGGGGGGGGGGGGCCCACAAACAAACACACACCCAAAACATATTACATTTTACAAAAATTTTTTCCCACCTTTCAACCAATTAAACCTTCGTGAAACTTATTCCCACTTTTTTTCAAAATCCGAATTCCCAAATTTTTTTCCCCCCCCCCCCAAAACCCCCCCACACACATTTTTATGCCGATCCGTTCAGTAGTTTCCGAGTCTATAAGGGTCACAGACAGCAATTCATTTTTATATATATATCCCAAGTAACACCACTTGTCATATTCATGTTAATAATACACGTTTTAGACCAAGCTTATGTTTTTTTTCTAACGTCAATAACTTAATTTCATACACGCATATAACCGAAAAAGCGCAATAAATGTGGCATTTTTTAACATCTTTTAGGTCATACCAGATGTTTTGTAGAACATCCATAAGACAAATATTATGTTCTATGGATGCTGCTAACAGCATGCTTATAACATAATGATATGTTTTGTCGAAGCAAGCACGGTATGAACAAAGTAAAAAATATATAAACAAGATTTTTTAATGGCGAAACTATATCGTAGCTAATGGTATTTTACGCGTTAAAGATGATTGTTTATTACTTTTTCAAATGAGAAATAAAAACTGCTTTGCGCATGGAAGTTGTATCAAAATTGTATATGCGGCTCAAGGTTAGCAGTGCAACTTTCCGTTTTACCTTCCCGAATTTCATGCGCCATCGATTGGATTAAAACACGTAGAAGGTACCCCGATTAAATGATTGAATTTTAGTGAGATTTCTTTATGGAATTCACAAAAACCAACATGGCGATTTACCAAGTCTACAGTCCTACAGTACAAGTCTACAGTACGGGTAAAAACATTAGTAACACATTTGATTTTCAAATCTTCGTTTTTTATTTTCTGCGTTTTTTGTTGTAAAATTGAACCGAGAAATGTCAGTATGAATGAAAATACAAATACAATTTTTCTATTATGTTGTGCGTAGCTACATCTCAAAAGACTCCCCCACAAATTAAACGTAACAATTTATAAAAAATACTAAACATTCTCCCAAACTGTTGCTTTATGCTACATTTGAATAAACCCCTATGCCCAATTTGGCTTCTATTTGAATCAGGGAGTGGCATCACAATCTTACATTTAGGTAGTGTTTTATTTTATTCTAGTATTTCAAATAAACATATTTTCAGCCGTCACTGTATTGGATTCACAATCTATTCGGAATGATTTCACTATTGCATGAGGATGTTAAAAACATGTTTAAAATTCATCTTGAATGCAACCTATCAACATATTTACAAACATCTAGTATACACGCTATTTCCAAACAATCCAAAATGAAGTACGTTTAACTCAAATCAGTCAAAAGTATGGATACTCAAAAGTGAGTAAAAATAGTTCATAGTGGTAAGATGACAAACATCCTGAAAACTTTTTCAAGACCAGACATGTTTGGTATTTCATCCTCACGACTTTTTTACAACAAACTTTTTAAATTCTTGTCAAAGAAGATGTTTCTGGTGTTACTTGGGATATAGAAATCCTGCCTCCAAAAACCCCCACATGCCAAATGTGGTTTCATTTGCTTGAATAGATCTCGAGTTATGCACAAATTTGTGTTTCATTTGTATGTCCCCCCCCCCCTTTTTAGAATGAAGAGGGGTCTCAAACCACCATAGAAACATTTCTTGCGTTTAAAACCCTCCACATGCCAAATTTGGTTCCATTTGCTTGATTAGTTCTCGAGTTATGCAGAAATTTGTGTTTCATTTGTATGCTCCCCCCCTTTCAGAATGAGGAGGGGTCTCAAACCACCATAGAAACAGTTTTTGCCTTCAAAAACTCTCACATGCCAAATTTGGTTCCATTTGCTCACGCAAAAAAAACAGCAGTAGAAACTAACATTTCGAGGGTTAAATTAAGCGCAAACACCAACAATTTTCAGCTGACTATAAATGCGTTTGATTTTACCATGCCTGCGATTAGATCGACCATGGTGCGGTTGATATCAATATGAGGTCTGTCAAATATACCACAAATGTTGGAGGTTTTACCATAAACGTAGTAAATTTGACTGAAATTTCATGGTAGTTTTAAAGATAGGCATAGTCGGGTAAAATGGTAGTTTTTACTACAAGATTTTTTTCTGTGCTTGATTAGTTCTCGAGTTATGTAGAAATGTGTGTTTAATTTGTATGGGAACCCTCCTTTCCAGAGAAGGGGCCTCTTACCATCATAAAGGGTCACCCACAATTGATACGTTGCGGATGCGTTGACGTAAATTTGACAGAAAACCTTTGGGAAAACTGTCAAATTAACGCAAACGCATCCGCAACGTATCAATTGTGGGCCAGCCATAAGGACTTTTCTCGGCTCCAAAAAAACCCTGCATACAAATTTTCAGGCCGATCGGTTCAGTAGTTTTCGAATCTACAAGGGTCAGACAGACAGACAGACAGAAAATCATTTATATATGCATAGATATAGGTTGTAGTGCGAACGGGGTGTTAGATATTATGTGTTTAAATATTGAAGGGCAATCAGGATACAATTTGCAATCGTTTATAGTACCGCCCTGGGAGTTGCTATCCAGCATTTTACGAGTACTAATGGCCGCCTCGGTTGAGCTCGGTTACTATAGTAGAGAACAAGCGATTTAGCGTTTGGCTTAGGCCGTTTGACAGAAAATCCATCAAATCTATATATAAATTGAGGAAAAAGTAACGATAAAAAATCGGTAATATGTAACGTTTATCTTCCTGCAATACTATTACCCAATATTAGGTATTTTGTGTTTACGCATAATTTAGGTACGTGCACTTCTGAGCGATTATCGGTCACTCAAAAAAATTGTCAAATTCACGCAAATACATCCGCAACGTATCAATTGTGGGCCAGCCATTATGCATTTAAGACTTTAATTTTTAAAATGATTCCATCTCATATCGCGGTGGCCCCTCGCTTAACTGATCGATTTTACCACCTTTGTCGCTTGCTTGAAAACGCTTCTGAACCGGACGTGACGAAAAGCGAAACGGCGAACAACGGAGAAGGCAGCAAAAAAAAAAAGAGTAGACGACGACGACGACGACTGCGACGAAGAAGAGAAAAAAGTAAATGCAGCAGCCTCGAAGAAGCTCGATCGGGAAAAACTCCAAACTCGTATTTGATCTGATTTTCCGGACGTTTTTTAGCGTAAAAAATGTCTAACTAGTAGACGAAAGTGTTTGTTATCCGATCACCAGTGTGCGAACGTTAAAAATCAGTTGTGGAATAGGCTTTTCCGAGGAAACGCAGAGCTCTGGACAAAGTAGAGGAAAACGTAAGTAGGATTGTGTTTTTTCTTTCGCTTATTTCCTCATAGCTGGGTAGGATCTGAGTCCGTGTTCTCGAAGCGAAAAAAGGCAGATCTGGGTACTTGTCACTCGCATTTAGACTGCTGAAATTCTTTAGCGATTAGACTTTGGCTATTTCGGTGCAGTATTTGGTTTAGTAGCGTTTTCCTGATAGTTTCTTTTTTAGTATTTTGGGTGTACTCCGCCGCGGTAATGTACGCGCGTATTGGTGCCTGTGAAAAAAGCCATCATTGACTTCTTTTTTTTTTCTCCATTCCTTCCCTGTGAGAGTGCTAGTGTTTGTGTTATTTGTCATGGAGGAATATTGAGGTAAAATTACAAAAAGTTTTTTCTATGAAAATGGTAATATTTTTGTTCGAAACTATAAAATGGGGAATTGTTTTTTTTTCGATTTGGATCGTACAATTGAATTTGAATTGCTTGAGGTATTTTTCAGATGAGAAAGTACACGCATTTGCAAGAGATTCGAAGAATGCAAAGTGGAACGGGATCGTCTCGAAGCAGAAAAAAAAAAATGGAAAGAAATAAACGGAAGAAGAGCAAAGTGCGCAAGGGGAGCCGTGGAAGGACGAAAGTGAGAGAGTGAAAAAAAAAAGTGTTCGAAGATTGTGTCATGAAGACGACGGAATTATTTTTTTCCATCTTATTATGGACGACGCGGTCCAGCGGATTGAAAATTTTATTTGCTGCATGCAAGCGCGCTGACTAGTGACCATGAACCCTCGGCTGTTGAAGCGGTGCTGATGACGAAATCAGTCATTTATTACGCAACAAAAACAAGACAGTTTCACAAGGAATGAAATTGGTTAAGTTTTTATCCGCTTGCTGCCATTCTGAATCAGTTTTCATTCGTGGCTACAATGGTTATTGAATCTGGCTGTTTTCGTGGTGTCCGTGATGTATTTTGGATGGCCACAACCGTAGCAGCCTGGCAGATGCGAACAAGTAGAGAAACAGAAAAAGAAGCAACAACATCAAAGCAAACGCTACTGACTAGTCGAAGAGGCGTTTCACGATTTTTCCCGTTTACATTTGATTGCAATTTTTATCGGTGAGCTCTCCTGCGGCAGACATTTTCTTTTGCGATTGATCAATTGTAGAGGAGCAAAGCAAAGTAGCGAACAGGCGAAAAAAATCCGCGAGTCTAATTGCCGTTATCGGATTCTCGTCTCAAGCTGCTCCTCTTCCTAGCTCGCTATTACAAACCTACTGTACTTGGTACTGCTCAGACTCGTCGTAAATTTATTGAGGTCGCGCGATAGTGTGCGTGTCGTTTTTCATTAGCGCAAATAAAAAAAACGCGAATACTTCTGTCAGCCAGCTCGCGATTGAACAAAGACATCCGTACCGAAGCGTATAGCTGGCAGCACACGTCGATCGGATTTGATGAAAGCAATGAAAATAACAGGCCAAATGGCTCGGCTCGTTTGGTTGCCCTCGCTTGTATGTGTGTTATTTTTATATTAAAACTCTGAATTGAATTCATTTTTATCTTGTTACAATTTTTTCGCTGCTCGTCTCTTCGTGGTTTAAAAATAACATCAAATTTGTGCGAGAATCTGATGTAGTAATTTGCCGCTCGTCGGTAACTAAACCGCTTCGAAGGTAGACGAATGAATTTGAGTGGACGCTTCCGGAAAAGTCATCAAATTAAATCAAATCCCACCGCGCAATATTCAATGGACGATAGCAGCGAAATACCCACTAGTGCCAGTCGCATCCATTTTCTATTTTTGCTGATTTGTTGGCATACCTAACTGCTGGTATCGAAGTATAATACCAACAACACAGTAACGAATAGGAAGAAGATGGAAAAAAAAATTATGTAGGTGGAGACGACAACAAAGAGCGACGGTGGAAAACTAGCCCTGGGAACATCGATGTTACCAAAGCCCTATGCAGTGGAGTGGGTTGCGCGGACGTGCGGATATGAGAGTAGTTTTCCTCTGTTCGAAAGAAAGGTTGTCAAACGAGAACGAAATTGTGTGTACAATTATTGCAAGTTTTGTGGTTCCCTTCTCGGGTTGTTGGTAGTTGTGCAACCCTCGCCCTAAGAAGTGCAGAATAGACAGTGAACTTCTGTCTTGCACGACTACAATGTTACTTCCTGATTTCACTGTGGGACGGGGCGAGATAATGTTGCACAGAAAACAACTAATTTTTGTTAGGTTTTTTTTTTTTCAATGCAATGGCAAACAACATAATCTAAAAAAGGAAATTAGTACAAAAAAAAAGAAGTTGGTTTTTAATTCCGGAGCAATTTGCGATTAGGGCGAACATGCAGAATGTAAACAAACGGGAAATGATGATTGTAATATTGGAAGTAGAATTTCAAATCGCAATTTACAAATTAACGTATGAATTCAAATACAATCTAGCATACAGACAGAGAACAAAGCTAGCTTCTGGTTCATATACAATACTGATGGAAATTCGTTCGGTTTTCATTGAAATTTGCACATTTTCAATATTCGCCTGTCAGTGGTAGTATGTTTGATTACGCCATTTTCAACGTTGGCTCCACAAGTACTGGAAATAAGAGTATCGCCCTATACTATTCGCCTATTTTTTACATTTTCATAGGTTTCGCCTTCCACTTTTCGCTGTTGTTTGGTTTATTTTATCAGTTTCGCCTTTTACTTTTCGCCGTTGTTTTGATTCTTTGTCAGTATCGCCTTTTACTTTACGCCAAGCTTATGTTTTGATATAAATTACGCCTTTCACTTTGTCAACAATCAGTCGTTTCTTTTGTCAAGAGATGGCGCGCAAAACCTATTGAAGTACATGTCGAACCCAAAGGGCCATTTTGTTGGCAAGGCAGCCTGCTACAAAACGTCGTATGCGTTTAGTTGTTTACGAGTTAGTTTTTCGTGTTAAACATGTCGAATTTTGAGCCAAATAAAGAGAATTTGCGGCATGTAATGATTTTCTTGTTCTATCAAAAGAAAAAGGCATCGGAAAGTCATCGAATTCTTGTAGAGACCTGCGGCTATCTTGTTCCAACCAGCAAGACTTGTGAACGCTGGTTTCAACGTTTCAATAGTGGCGATTCCAATGTTATTGACGAAGAAGGCAAAAATTAACCAAAAAAGCTTGAAGACGAAGAACTACAAGCATTATTGGACGAAGACTATATACAAACACAACAAATGATGACGGAGTAGTTGAATTTCATTCGGCAAGTCATTTCCGATCGCCTCAGAGCCAAGGTTGGAAAATGGGTTCCACACAAACTGAATGAACGACAGATGGAAAAACGAAAAACTTTGTGCGAAATGTTGCATTTCCGCCACGAAAGAAAGGGTCTCTTGCATCGAATTGTAATTTGCGATGATGGAAGGTGACGCTCCTGCACATTCAGCCAAAGTGGCCAAAGAAACGATTTCTTTGCTTGGTTGGGAACTTCTACCCCACCCGCCGTATTCACCATACCTGACGCCTTCTGATTATCATCTCTTCTCATCGTTGGGACACTCCCAGACTTTCGATGATGTACGAAAATGAATGATTTTCTATGAAAACCGTAGCTTTCTTTTAGTATGGTATCCATAAATTGCCTGAGAGATGTGTAGAAAGCGAGCAAATAAAAAAAAAAAATAAATATTTTTTAAAAATAAATATTTTTTTTTTTTTTTTTTTTTTTTTTTTTTTTTTTTTTTCTTTGTTTGTTTCTCCCCCCCCCCCCCACACACCTTTTTTTTTTTTTTTTTTTCCCGCCGTGGGGGGGGATCTAATTCCTAACTCGTGCCTGGAAGGGATGGTTATTAACAATCACCCCGCCCCCCCCCCCCCCCACCTATTTTTTTTTTTTTAAAAAAACCAACTTTTTCAACTCCCCCCCCTTTTATGGTATAACAGAATGGTATTCTACACAAAAATGTGTCTGATCTAACGATATACAGCATTGGATGCAAATATGTTTTGTCTCTACTGGTAAATACACTTGCACGTGTATCCTACACGCAGAGAAATAGATATTTATATAAAAAATAAATCACTTTGAATTCAAAGAATAATATTTTTGACTCAGGGCCTAATTGCAATTTTCTTTGAATCAAATATAAACGTTATTAGTTTCAAAGCAAACATTTTTTTGTTTTTACAATCAAGCTTCCATACGACTGGATGTAGATTCAAAAATAGTTTTATTTGAATCTAGCATATCGTTATTTGAATCAAATATACTTTTTTTTACTTCAATTACGTGCTTCTTTTTAAATCAATACAAACACGTTTTGACTCAAAATAAAATTGGATTTGATTTAAAAATAATTCTGGTTGATTTTAATAATTCAATTTCATGTATGCTTTGCATTTTCATTATTTTATGTGATAAAAGTAAAGATCAAGGTTTAATGATTGTTTTTAAACAATATTTATAATGTTCACATAATTACATTTAGGTTTTGAGAGGTCTTGTTGGCTCGCTTGTTGCAGACGGTGTAGACGGAGAAGAAAATGCCGATTCAACCAACGGAGAAAGATTCTAGATCATAAAAATGGAGATTGCTGATTTGATTTTTATGAATTATTATGGTTTACTTACCAGATGTTTTCTCCATGCGTTAGTACCATGCATGCATTTTTTCCTTTTCGCCAAAAAATGACTGATTGATAGCACTTCCTCCTCCTTCCGTTAGATAAATTTCAAAATGTCAATGGTGTACTGGTTTGCTGAAATAAGCCCAAAAATTAGAATTTTTAGCATAAGTAATCTAAATTTACATACCTAGGAATGCACCGATGATGACTGCTTCACACAGCTGAAACGATTTTAATATCTCCGTAATTTCAAATTCATCCAAATCCAACATCTCAACTTCAAGTTCCTTGATAAAAATCTCCGCCAGCGAGTCCATTTCGCAGTTTTCGTGCTATAAAATGGCGCGAAGGAGATACACAAATATGCAGAAAAACATCATGCCATTTTGAAAAGATTTAGTTTTCAAATCAAATGGTAATGTTGTTGATTCAAATATAATTTTTTTTAAACCAACGCTGAGTGGTATTAAATACAAATAAACATTTTTTTGATTCAACCAAAATCATCTATTTGAATCAAAACCCTCGTATATTTGATTCTAAGGGAAGGTTCATTAATTATGTCACGCAGTAGGGGGGAGGGGGGTTCGAGAAAACGTGACGATCCATACAAAAAAAATTGAAGGTCCATACAAAAAACGTGACATGGGGGGGGGGGGGGGTTGGAAGGGTTACAAAAAGTCAATTTTTGCGTGACGTAATTAATGAACGTTCCCTAATGTGCTGTGTTTCTCTGCGTGTAGTCCTCTTACTCTGAGAGCTGGGCAAAAGAAAGGCTTGTTCGGTTATTCCGTCCACATAAAGTTGGTCCTTTACCTTTAGCCTCTCATTTCATGAAAATCTCCACCAGGGAGTGGGTTGCCTTCTGCTAGAAATGGCTTGAACTAAGAGTTATGGAATCTATAATTTACTAATTTTACATCGTGTTTCTAACGGACCGCCAACAGATGTCGCCCGACCTATGGTAGTAACTATGTACATATATACAATTTTAGTTGATTTTTTTTTTGCATTTTTGACAATAACTTTTACGATTAAAGGAATTCTACGAGTACATGTTCAATATTTTCAGGAACCTTATCGTCCAAGTTAAAAATCGTTCCGGAAATATTCAATTTAATTCTATAACACCTACACATATTCAAAAAAAACATTACCAGCCCCACAGAAACGGAGAGTGCTCGCCACCAGGTAGTGAGTGTTGATAAAAGCTCGACTTAATGGTAAATTGCCAGACTGTCGTAAACAGACCTGAAAAAACCTGAACTTAAATGCGTGTGTAGAAAAGGTAAAGCGGAACGAATTTGTATCACTGCTATGCCAAAAAGAGCTGACATGCCTGGATCAACAATAGAAAAGGGCCTATCAACATTTGTAAACAAACACTTCTGAGCCTATTTCCTCGCAAAGCGTAGGCCACACACGCAAACCAATACCATCATCATGTAGGGGAAAATTTCCCCTACAGGACGATTCTGTAGGTTTGCGTGTATAGCCAAGGGAAGGTCCATTAATTATGTCACGCAGTTCGAGAAAACGTGACGATCCATACAAAAAAATTTGAAGGTCCATACAAAAAAAGTGACATGGGGGGGGGGGGGGGGGTTACAAAAAGTCAATTTTTGCGTGACGTAATTAATGGACGTTCCCCAATGACTTGCGAGAAAAAGGGCTCAGAAGTGTTTGTTTACAAATGTTGATAGGCCCTTTTCTATTGTTGATCCAGATGTGGCAAAGTTTCGTATGAGCCAAATCATTGAATCTTTTTCCAAAAGATAACTTTTGCATCTCACAAGAAGAAACTGCTTGAAATGGATGTTCCGCAAGTAAATAAGATTATGAAATGCGCTTGTCAATCGAATGGTGTAGCCATTGAATATTCTAAAGAAATTAAAACAATAAGTCAGGTAAAGCGACACGTAGCTAAGTACGTTCGCTTGCAAGAATAGACGGTGACAGTAATTTGATGGAAGTGATGTTGAAGCGTTCGCCTCCAACATTTTTCACCTACATTGCTTGCACCCACAGTATGCCTGGTAGAAGTAGGTGCGATTGCCTTCATCTCGAGTGTGTTTGTGTGCTCGGAGCTCGCGAAACAAACCAAGATACTGCCGTCTCTGGCCGCGTATACTGGGTGAACAGCCATAAGCAGAGAAGCAGCTCACTGCTATTCCCTAAACTGAACAGCTACACATATTCCAAGAACACCGATGTGTGCGATTGACGATTGTTCATAGTAGGATCACTCCATCTATACCATTATTGAATAGCTGCCACTATGCCACTTAGCCTGCCCTGGACTGCAGCAAAAGCAACGATTGTTGTTTGGAATGGGGAAATGTTGGATGTGGAAGTGGAAGTATACTGTAAAATGTATGTCGGGTCCCCGCATCCTCCCCCACACAAGTGACGGCGAGTTGGACAGACTGCAGGAGGAAATGAAATACTGTTTAAGGAGAGATAGAATGCGCATGTTTATTATTCAGTTTTTTTTTCTCTTGTTGTTTATTCTCAACTTGCGTTGTGTGTATTCTGTGGCAACTTTTTTTTTTTTTCCTCCGACTTGCGCGTACTTTGGAGGTGCGAGTTTGAACTTTGCCTCATGAAGGTTCGTACGTTCTGTGTACATCAGTAGCTTTCCGATGATGGTTGAAGACATAAACATCATGTACAACATAGCCGTCTATTCTGATTTTTTGCTTTTATTCGATTCAGCACCCATCCAGCTTCACTCACATCGAAGCGTAGTGAAAGATCAATATTTTTTCATGCAATGGTTTTCGCATGATTTTGGTTTCGGAAAAGAAAAGAATTGTTATACATAATGATTTCTGATTATTTACTCGATTCACAAAGCTATCATTTGGCTTGCTTCGAGTCTAAATTTACCATTGGGCAATATATTAATAGGTGGATTGGCTTGTATATTTGTTTGTTTTTTCTTTCAATTCACTGTCAGTGGTCGAATACAAATTTGCTTCTTCGCTCGTTCTCTTTTCCACTCGTGGTTGATGATCTTGTTTATTTCTCTTTTCTTATCTTCGATGCATTCACGGACAAACTGCTTGACTGGAGTTCAGTGCAATTTCAAGCAGCATCACAAGTTAAAAAAAAAACCGTAACCGAACATGTATGATTGTTCAAGCCTTTTGTACTGTTTATGCTTTGGACTTGTTCTTTGACTTTTCGCGTAAGATGCCTGCAGATACTCTGAAATTAACATTCCTTCTCTCGCAACATCCACCATTTCATCATTGCACGGTTAGGGAGTGAGCATCCACAGCGGCAAACAATCTTATTTTCAGTCAAACTACCAATACTTGGTGCTGGCTGACTGACCTCGAGATGCTGTCGGAGAGCATTAAATGCCAAGTGAGAGTGCAAGAGAGTACACTGATGCCACTTGGAAGCAAAATAATAAGCAGCAACAAAAGTTCCAAACAAGACCTCTGAATTAGGTTTAAAAGCTCTGTACCACGGAGAAAACCTCGAAAGGGATAAATAGTCGATCAAAGTGGATTGCAGTTATGTTTGCGCGTTTTCTATCTCTTTTTTTCTTTCACCTTCTCTGCATTTTCTCACTTACCCATCCACCAAAGCGTGGCCAAGTTCCAATAGCACACGAAACGGCAATCGCAGCAACGCATTTGCTTGTTTGCCTTTCTACCAAGTCAACCACTATGAAAATATGTAGCTAACGAAACTATTGAACAAAAATGAAGTCGCATGATTTGCACAGATACACGTAGATGCTCCCTTGGGTTTTGAAATAAAAAATTGTATACATGCGCGACCTAACAAAATGTGCATGTCTGAAGCGACTACTACGGCAACAAAATCAAACGACTAAGCCAAGCGGACATTTATACATGTAATATACCACTAGGCATTCCGCTGTTTGCCTATATACTTCTACTTCGTCTCACAATCATGATGCCTCAACTCGAATTTCCAGTCAAAACTAACTACTGATTCTCTTTCTTTGTTCTATTCGCACACAGATCTTCAGGCCATCCTGATATGAACTACTTTGTCATGGCCGTCCTGCCGATACCAGCTCGGAACATTGAAGGCCATCCGAACATTCATAGCATAGGTGATCCTCCTTCTTCATCACGCACAGCAGAGCAAAATCCAGTGTCAGTTTTGTCGTTATTAGATTTTGCGCTTGATCGCACCGCGTAGGTCATACGTAGAGCATCTATTGCGTAGAGATATACGCTCAGCTAGTTAAAAAAAAGGCTTGAGAGAACAGTGTTTAAGAACGGTAAGTATCGGATGGGTACATTTTACTGATTGTTTCAACTGAAAGACTTGCATGTCCCAGAAGCAACTCAATGGCCGAAAAGCATTCAATACAATGTAGGGACAACGTGAGGGCATGTTCTTCATCATGAGTTATAGAAAGTATGTCCTCCAGGATACCATTAAGGAAAAACATGAAATAATGTCTAACGAAGCACTTTTGATGGGACACTTGGGACAAACTGATCTGAGTATTGATTCTGTAGATGGTAACTATGGATCCTCAAGCATATCGATTTTGGTAGGGAATTATCCCATTCCCCTCCGTCTTACAGAGAAAACATTCATTCTTATTACCGGTATACAATATGCCTTTTGCAATAGTGTAACGAGGTGGAAATTTACTTCTCTACGTCCATTTACTTGTGCAAGTCGCTTCATTTTCTCCGATTTACACTAACGGTTGCTAGTGACCAGGGGTCTCAGATAGTCTAGCCGGTCTAGGCAAAGACCTACCGAACTACGGTACAGTAGTGTAAAAAGCTTACAGCAAGAACATGGTCAGAAATTTTGGCTGACAAGCTGGACGATAGAAGTTTCTTCCCGCAACTGATGCAATTCGTGGTTTGTATGCTTTGCATGTACAGTGAAGGATAATGAAATAAGACTAAATCTGGATTTACGACAAAATATTATTGTTTGGGAGCTAAAATTTCGACTGTAGTCATGTGTATTAAATCCATAATTTTTCGTTAACCCCTTTAAAAGTCACAGACACCGCTTACGACAAAACATTAGGACCACCTTTTGAGCAACATTGTTACAGATGAAAGCGCTCGTAAAATGTTGGACAGGTGAATCTGACTTTTGATTAATAATATACTGATGATGAAATGACCCGTACATTACAAATCACAAAGTTTGGCCATTCTTTTGGGATTCTTACAGCAAGTCACGCCCATTCCATGCCCTTCTAGCTTAAGTGACGTTTAGGATACTTCGATATCTATAGAAAGCGCCAGCTCTTGGTTCATTCTACTCCTTGATACGCCGTTATCACCTATACTGCTAGAGACGGTCTCAAACACACGTCGGTCGAAAACTCCTAGTGCTTGCAAGTCCTCCTTAATGTCCACGATTCATACCCTTACAGAACAACTAGTCTAGATAAAGATTACCAGACCTCAGCGTTTTGTGGGATCTTTATTAAGCACGACTTACTTACAGTTAGACCTGTGCGACCAAGTACGCTCGGTTTCTCTTGCCAATATATACATAATCTTCGACGTGTTCATCTCTAATACAAACTTTTCTGCTTCAAGTTTTAGCATTGTTTACGGCTTAGTAACTGCCCTGCACGTATGTGTGTGTATTCAATCTAACACCCATTGACTGGCAATGGTATTACGGTAGAAATCTGTTTGCAACAATCCTTTAAGTGACCTTTGAAAACAGCTTTAATCAGGGAGCTAGAAAGTGATGGCTCTATTGAAGATCCAGCAATCCATTTCGGAATGTCTGGAGAGTCACACCGATTCCGAGGTTACTTTCACATACAATAAGCCCCACGTGTAAACATTACCCATATCATTTGGATAATTTGGATAAAGTGTGTTGCAGTTCCAGAAATGGAAATTAAAAACTTCCAAATTAGGCAACTATTTAGTATTATTTGAAAATAGATTTTGATTGTATAATTATAATCAGATAGATCTCACCAAAAGCCGCTTCATAACACTAGCTTTTTGAGCCGTAAGATTAAAAATGTTCGATGCTGATTCGTAATTAAATGCTGCCATTGCAAATAGTTCTGCATCAAATCCAATTCACTTCCAACACAGCTTCTGAAAGGGTATTATGGTACCGAATGGGGCAGCGCCACAGCAGCAAAAGCAAACGTTTTCATATGCAACACCATTCAGCGCACGGTCTCAGTATAACGCGGTTTCATTCACGATACAGCTCTTCACAAAGTGTGGCTACTTCCGATTCACTTCCACTCAATGACATATGTTTTGACTGTGAACAAAACACTTCTTCTCTTCTAAATATCTCTGACGCTCGACTATCTGAGGCCCAAAACACTTATAAAATTTGCTAATAATTAACGAAATTAGAGGAAAAAATGCAGTGCCTACTTCGTTCTATTTTAGTAACTGCCCCGAACGTTCTTTCAATAATTTCCACGTCGTCAGCGATGCAGTTCATCGCTCCAGGAGCATGCAAAACTATATCCGTATGCTAAATTCGGGCAAGTTTCATACAATTTTTCACAATATTAAACAAGAGGCAGGGAAGATCACCGCCTTGGCGAGTTACAAGTCCTTGATAGTGTCAGCGAAGCTAAATAGCTGAACGGACTTTCTGAAGATCGTACGGCCCGTGTCTATCTCTACACTTTGGATTACATCTTCCAGTGCTTTGTTGAACAGAAAACACCGTTACCCTCTTCAAGGTTCAAAAGGATTGGGGAATGTCCCCGAAACTCGAACGAAGACTATTTCTCGATCCATTCGTGGTTTGACCAAATATTCGTGCATAATCTGCCATAGCTGATGCGGATCTCACAGCTGATTTGAAATTGACGAATAGATGGTGTGTGGCACGTATTATTTGCCGAATCACACCAAAACCGTGCCACCTTCGTTGTCTACATCTTTGCCGTTAGGTGTCCTAGCTATCTAGCCGGAGCGGTGAACCATTCCATATATCAAGTTGCCTACCGTTTAACTTATTTTTGGCGAGGCTGACCGAGTCGAAGTCTTGTGGCGCGAGGCGAATGTCGTCAAAGTGCTACTAGATGTTACCATTATTCATAAATGTATCATATTTTCTCTCTCTCTTTCTCTCTACTAGGTGTAATCGTTTTATCTCTTTTAATTTGATGTGAAAATCCGTATATTGTTAAGGAAAATGTCCGCTGCGTCGTCTATTAGTTCGACACATTCGTCCAGCAATAGCGGCAACAGCGGTAACAACAACAGCAACAGCAATCCCCTATCGTCAGCGTCAAACATTGTTATTCTGGATAACCAAATTCTAGATAGCAACGATGTCGTGGCGGCTGCAGGACTTCAGCAACTGTCCAGCGCAGGAGGAGCAGGAGGCCTGAAGTTGACTCGGGATTGTGCCGTGCAGTATTCGAATTTAATCAACAGCTACGCAGCTAGTGGCAACAGCGGTGGTAATAACCACAGTAATACAACTATCGTTGGAGGAAACAGTAGCTCCCAAATGAGTACCGTAAATATCATCCAGGGGGATGCAACCCAGACAAACTCTAGAGTCCAAGTTCTAAGTAATGTGCAACTGGTCTCATCGAAGGGTGCTTCCCAACCGTCTACGTTCAGCTATGTAGATGCCAGTGGTAAGAATTTCAACGTTCTTACGTCCAGTGGTAAGCTTAGCACAAACAAGCTGATAAGCGTACCAATTACAAAAGTGAAAACATTCAATCACTTGGGACAGCAGCAGCAGCAGCAACAACAACAACAACTACAACAACAGCAACAGTTGCCGCCACAACAAACGCAAATCGTGTCATCTCAAATGGCACACCAGTCGCAATCGCAATCGCATGGTACTAGTGTTCAGAAGGTGACAGTGCCAAGAAACATCCAATTGGTGACGAGGATACCGAATTCAACCATATCCGTAAGCAATGGGCGCGTTTCACAGATTACGCCTACGTTATCGTCATCTTCGCAGCAACAACAGCAGTCGACCCCGCAATTCACTATCCAGCAATATCCGGACTCTAGTGCAAACATCCCACCGAGTTTGGAGATTCGATCCTCGGCAACAGGTCCAATAATCAACAGCACTAATACCAGCAATATCGGAAAAGTTGTATCCACCAAAAGCAAAAATGCAGCATCGTTAAAGATGATGCAAAACACTCAAATTTCCCTTCCAAGCACGACGACGACAACCAAATCGGTTGGCAAAGGAATGAGTGTGAATCTGAAAAGCATACGGAACAATTCCAAAACTACCGTTTCTGGAGTCAATTCGCAATACTTTATCAAGAACTCTTCCAATGGAACTATGCCACAAACGGGAACTACGACATCAATTTACACGACGTCTCCGGCTCAAGCCGTATATCATAATCCGACGCCTCATCCGCCTCAACACCCAATGCAAATTCCCATCAACACAACTAGCGGAAAAAGTAGGGGTGTATATAAAACATCCAAAAACCAGCTGATTCAGATACAACAACAAGCAGCAGCATCATCATCAACATCAGCAACCCCATCAATCTCCACAGCGGTCGTTAACACCATCGTCGAGTCCGGTTGGTGTAACCATGCCGTCGAATGTAACGTATGGAGGAGGCACTGGCGCGACAACGATTGTGCAGGGTAGTGCCAACAATCGTTACCAGAACTACAACTCTTACCCAATTCCAGCCTCACAGTCCCTGTCCAGTAGTACAACGTCATCTGTTAGCAGTAACTTTAAACAGTTCAATCATCATCTCTACCAAAGTGCGACGTCGTCGGCTTCAGTGACGTTCGATTCAACTGGTTCTACAACAATGACCATGTCAGGTGGCGGCGGCGGTGGTGGTGCTGGTCATCATGAACATCCAATCCCATCGGTAACAGTCACTGGATACAGTAGTTCCACCGGGAAAAACAAGAAGTATGCCTCCGTAATTCAAAACGAAAGCAACAATCCTACGTTCGTGCTTTCGCCGGTCAAAACGAAAGGGACTGGACGTGGTCGTAACAACAGTACGTCAAACTATCAACCGGTTGAGGCAATTCCCTATCAGCGGTATTCGTCGTCTCCATCCAGACCACACCAGCAACCACAACAATTCCAGACAGCCTCCCCCCTTACCAGTGGGTCAGTCCAGTATCATCAACAAACCAACGCCGTTGGACGAGAAGATCAAATTTTTCTCAATGGGCAGCAAATGACCGACGAGTCATCTGCACGAATCCTCCAAAGTTTGTCTCAGCGTTCAACTGAGACGGGTAAATATGGTGGCTATAAGCAACATCAGCAGCAGCAGTTCACCTTCTACGGTTCGGACAATGTACCACAGTCACCCACCAGTAACATGGTACCGGGCGGCAGTAGTGCAAACACAGCAGGAGTTATCTATGATCCAAGTGATGTTCGCTTCTACGATGATAAGCACGACGGTAGGAGGTCAAGGTAAGTCCATAATTCTGTTCATATGCACCAATTTACAGTGTTTGTTTTTCTCGGCAGCGCTTCGGAAATCATCACCTACGCGGATAACATTCCACTGCGTGAAGGGTACCCATCATCGTACAACTACAACCATCGCGATGACGATGATCACATTGGTGTAGAAGTGAGACCCGCCCCGGTTGATACCTCCAATGGCAGGTATCACATCCTCCAGGCGATCCTTCAAGATCATACTTATTTCGCATCATTGCCGGAAGTGAAGTTACCGGAACCTCAGCCGCCAACAATTCCAACGGCACCGCAGCAATCCCAAATACTTCAGACAAGCATACCTAGTACTGTATCACACCATCAACCTCTTCTGCCTCCTCTCCACCATCATCAGAATCAACCCCAACAGCAGCAGCAGCAGCAGCATTACCAACCAACACTATCTTCCTCTCACCATCAGCATTATTTACAACAATCTCAAACACCGCCATCGCACCAGCCACCAACGAATTACAAACAGCAAACAAGTTTGCCTACGTCTGTAGCTGGGACTGTGATGCCAGCATCCTCAACCCCAGTGAGCGTTACAATACCATCATCTGGTGTCCCAGTTCCTTTGACTCAAGTGAACTTGGGTACGTTGGTTTCCATGAGTGGAAGTGGTGCCGCTGTTGGTGGTAGCATGAGTTCACCTGTTTGTGCATCTACTGTTACGACAACCACTCCATCGTCCATCATGGTTGGTAAACAGCAGCAACCGCAATCGACTATTCCGGGTAGTGCCCTGGATTATATCTACCAACGACAATCGATTCCTCCCCAAGATGATGATGCCAATTCTGTCATCAGTACTGGATCTCGCACTTACAACAATATGGACATTGACCTAGGTGAAGAAACCGAAACGGCACCAGAAGGAGAAGGCGAGGACGATTCCGTCACGCGGTGCATCTGTGATCTGACACATGACGATGGCTACATGATATGCTGTGATAAGTGCTCGTAAGTAATTTAAATATGTTTTTATTATATTCTTTACATTTATATCAATCTAACAGTCGTATTCTTCATGTTCATGACAGCGCTTGGCAGCACGTGGACTGTATGGGTATAGATCGGATGAACATCCCCGACGAGTACAACTGCGAGATGTGCCAACCAAGGCCTGTCGATCGAACTCGTGCCCGAACGTTACAAATGGAGAAGCGGAAGGAGCAATCGCTTCTGCTGGCGAACAATAATCTCCAAATACCGGTGGGTGATGCTGCAGTAACTAGTACGAATCTGATGGGCGTTTCCGGAGGGATACCAGTGACTACGACAACAAGTGGAAAAGGTGCTAACCAGTACACTACCGGCAAGGTCTTGCCAGGTTCTAAGAAAAGCAAAACCACTGGAAGTAGTGCCAAGAAAAAAACAAGTGATAATGCGGCTGCTAAAAAAGCTTCCAAAAAGGCTTTGGATGCGCTGAATCGAGTTAACGGTAAGCGAAAGGAACTGAAGAAACCATCGAAAAAGAAGGTGAAAACAACAGAACAAAATGCTGAAAAGATGTCCAATATGATCAGGACGTGGATCGATAACTACGAGCGTGCCATTACAAATCATTATTCGCCGGAACTGCGGGCACGATTGCAAGCATTCGGCAAAATGCAGACGCAAAACCCACTTTTGAACTCGGAACGTTTAATTCCAGCCACTACATCGGTGACTAGTCTTACACAAAAATGTACCACTGTTCCTCATGCTGGTGGGAAAATTCTTATCAGTACGGAGGAAATTGAACCAAAGACTCCAATCATCGAAATACGAGGGAAATACATGCTCTCTTCTCAGCATAAACCGCTTCAATCATTGTTCAATATGGCAGCGAATGGCAAGCTGAGCAATAACAAAAATGCTGGGCCATTTTTGTTCCTCTATCAAGTGACCCAAGGTGGGATGGAGCTTTGTGTTGACACTAGAACCTACGGCAATGATGCACGATTTGTCCGTAGGTCTTGTAGGCCCAATGCCGAGATTCTACACAATGTGGAGAAAGGAGTTGTACATTTGTACGTTGTTTCTACTGCAAACATCAAGGCTAACACTGAGATTACCATCAAACATGACGAACAGCTCATCCAGAGGGTAGGCGGGGTTGTCATATTGACTCATACCACTGTGACCAAACTGTGCGCCTGTGGGTTAATCAAAGAGTGCCAGTATTCGTCACAATTAAGTGATGGCCTTCTTCCTCCAGGTAATGTAATTGGGACGACTGCAGTTGTCACCAACACCGCTACAATGCAGATAGCTCAAGGAGGTGTCTGCAGCACGACTGCCACGATTCCAAAACCTCCAAAGAGCAAGAAAAATAATGGTGCTATTGGTGACGGTGAGAAGAAACCTGTCAAAAAGCGAAACAGTCGTTCAACCAGCTCAAACCCAGAAACCCGATTGAGATCAATATCGTCCAGTGGAGACAGTACCAGTGAAATGATGCTTTACGTCCAACAACAACAGCAGCAACAGCAGCATCAACAACCAAATGCACTGCCTCTTCAGCAGAGCCCTCAACCGCAACAACAGCCCCCTCTTTCTCCGTTACAGGCGACCCAACCAACGTTCCAGCCAACTCCGTCGCAACTGGTTCACCAACAATTACAGCAGACGGCATTGCATTTTATGCAACAATCTCAGCCTAGTTTGATGCAACAATCACAACCGCTGTACATGTATAGTCCACCACCTGCACCTAATCAGTCACAACCTCCTGTGGCGCAACAACCAACGGTACAGTTACAATTGCCGCCACAGATGCAACCACCGGTAGTGCATCCTCCAACACCTCCCCCACACCATCATCCTGTGCCACCTGTCAGTCCGGTCATGAATGTCAGTCACCGTGCTGCATTTTATACGGAAATCAAATCTCCAATGAATTCTCCGCCACCTCTCAATCTGACTGGACCACCGCCATTGGTAATTCCCGCTATGTTATCGTCTATCAAGCCAACATCTCAGCATCCTCCTCCACTACAACCAATGTCGGACAAATCATCACTACCGCCAGTAGTTCCAACACAGGTGAACGTTCCTGCACTAGCCATTCCCTGTGTATCGCAACCGTTGCCCGATCAAACCCGCCAGGATATCCAGCAACAACAGCACTTCCATCAGCAGCAAATTATGGAAGAGATTATCAAAATAAAAATTAAATCCCCCAAAGTTAGTCCAATGAAACAGGAGTACACGCCAGCTTTGTTATCGCCACCGCCGGCACCGACAACGACGAATATGCTGTCACCACCTCCCCCACCACCGAATCCGATTGCTCACCGTTTACTTTGTGCGGAAAGTTTAAAGCAGGAGTTATTCCATTCCCATTATCAGCCTCAAGTAAGGCCTCCTTCGCCGTTGCCATCTCCTCCTCTTCCTACAATTCAAACTCCAGTAAAGGTAGAAGACACCCCTGAAGAACCACAACAAGAACCTGTTGCAGTCGAAGAACCACAACCCGTAGTTATTAAAGAGGAAAAGCCCCCAGTTATGGTTGAGATAAAAATTGAGGAAGAGGTTAAACCAGAGCCATTACCAGAACCAGATCCTGTTGTTAAATTGGACGATGCGTTACCCGTCGCCAGCATCAAGACAGAGGAAGCAGAGCCTATAAAAGAGGAATCTTCAGTGAAGGAAGTGAAAGAAGAGTTACTAATGCCACAGGAGCAAGATAGCAAAGAAGGTATTGATACTGCGAGTCTTTGTGACAGTGCTACTAGTTCCCCAGTAAAATCGCATCCGACAACCGGTAATGCCGGAAATAGCACAAACAGTTCGCCGCATTCAACCTCGTCACAACATCATCAGCCCCACAGTGGCGGTAGCGGCAGTAGTAGCAAAAAGAAGTCTAATCCCTTCAGGGAAACCGTAACGGAGAAAAAGGAAAAGCTTCCCTCGAGAAAGTTGACGCGGGAAGAACGAAAGATGGAAGCCATCGTTAAAGCATTCGAGAAGATGGAACAATCCCAGCAACGGAAACAGGAACTCAAAGAACAACGTAAGGAGGGAAAACGAAGAAGTGTTTCATCGTCCACTCCGGATGAAGGGATACCGTCGGGTGGTAGCTCGGCCAAGAAGAAAAGTATGAGCTCACAAAAACGCAAGAAGAAGAAGAGCAAATCTCTCAGTCAGCACTTTGGTTCGCCCACTCAGAATCGTAAAAAAAAAGTTTCCAAGTCATCCAAAAAGATTAAAAACGCAAGAGTTCTTTCGCTGGATCAGGATTCTTCTAACAGGTCGTACGATAGCAAGGCAGACGATTTGTTGACATTCTCGCAATCGGCGGAGCAGCCGACGAAATCATCTTATTTTGGAGACGATGTGAAGCCTCTTCCTGAAACTGTTACCCCTAACGATAAGAATAGTGACTCAATAACTGCAACAACGGCGCCGAACATACCATTGCTGAGTTCTGCGTGTATGCTGGTTGAAGCAGCTGTTGGCCCCTTGGAACAGGCATCCGGTGGATCTGCAGTTGATCAAGACTTCAAGTTTCCACAGAAGGCAAAGACGAAGAAAAGTATGAGTCGCGAATGGCTGAGTGGTCAGGCCGCGGATGCATATAGAAGGAATACTCCAGATCAGGACTCTGGGTATATTAGTGAGGACAAATCACAAGACTACCGAAGGACACCGTTTGAGGAGAGCAGTCTTACTCCCTTGGGGGTAGATGTCAGCGATCCGAGTATTTGCATTGTTGCGAAGAAAGTCGAGGAATTCATTGCCCAGAATTCACCGCAACCAGACGAGGTCGCTGCTGTGTGTAAATGGGACGAAAAGGTAAACACAAGTTCGGTGGTAACGAGTAGCTTGCAGGAACAACCTCAAACACCAACCAACCCAGGAAACGTATCGGAAAGCGCTGCCGTCAAAAAACGATGGCTACGACAGGCCATTTCTGAGGAAACGGATGAATTAACGCAAGCTTCCTCGTCATCACCACCACCCAATGGTTTTACGACTCCACTAAAGAAACGACGTGTCATAAGGCAATCGGAAGAAACGTCCCAGCCTCAATCACAGCAACAATCAACCACCTTGTTGTCCGCTCAGAAGATTGACTTTATTGAACACTCAACATCAGCACACCATTCACAACCACTGCTAATCAATTCTCAACAGACTTATACGGAAAGTGGCCTGCAGTGGCAAAATTCGGGACCGCCTCCATTGTCGTACCCTTTCGGTATATCTGAAGATAAACAGGCTATGGATCTCTCGAGGACGGCAGTGCCTCCATTATTGATGGTTCAACAGCAGCGGATACAGCCTTACAAAATAGTACCGATTGCGCAAGCGCTGACGCCCTTGCATTTTACTGATCCAGACCCTTTACCATCCCTACCAGTTGGTCCGGTTCTAGTTCCACCTCCTGCAGCAACACAAATGCAAGCACATCGCCATCTAATTTCGCATGAATCTCGAGAAATAATACGGCAGACATCATCGGCCTCCAATACGGATTATGAGAAATTCTCGCCACCGCCACCATCGGCAGTAGCTGCAATAGTTCCGGCTTCTCTTCTTCCACCTGAACTACCGCCGTTGGTGATAGCTCCAGAACCAGCACCTCAACATCACGAACAACAACAGCAGCAGCAGCAGCATGCCCGAATGGATGTTAGCTATCCAAGTCCAGCGCCGGTTCCAGGAATTACGCGTAGTAAAGGTAGTCAAAAGTACATAGGAAGTCCGGTCAAATTCGAACCTCCATCACCTTCTGAATCGCTCAGTTCTGGAGTGGCGGAAACTCCGGAGAAGAATTCCGTTACGAGCTGTTACAGCAGTGAAAGTATTGTTAATTCAGATGTAGAAGAAGAGGCTTCAATTGAGGAGCAAGGGGCCTGTGTTGATCTCAAACCTGAAATGGAATCCGCAGAGGAGGTTGCTTCCATACAGGAACCGATGTGTGCAACGGATGACACGACAATGGAAAAGAAGGAAGACACTGAAAGCGAATGTGCCACAGCTTCTGATAGTTCAACGAAGAATGTTAGTGGTGAAAAAGCTGAGGTATTATTATTATTGGAACCAGTGATAGAGAAAGAACCCGAAATATTACAACAAGAAGAAGAAGTGGTGATAAGTGAAGTTGTGGAAGAAGAAGTAGAAGAGGAAGTGAGCCAAACATTGGCAAGTGAACTAACTTTTCCGCAAGTGAATGTAATTCCTGAAGTGCCACAAGAAGCAATTGTGAGACGATCTCCTTCGCCAATGGAAGTTGACGGCGGTGATTCATGTGTGCAAAAAGTAGAGAATGTCCAGACCATGAATGGTCGAGAGAAAAATCAGTTGATAGCTCCCGAAGAAGATCATGAACAAAATGAGCTGGAAGATTTGCAGAAGGTGATTGCTTCGTTCCATTCCGAAAACATTATGAATCTAATTTCACGCAATAAGAAATCGAAGAAGATCGACAGTCGGCAGAACAGTGCTGATGAGAAATATCGTTATACACGGAAAGCAGCGAAAAGCAGATCGAATACTTCAAGCAAGGAAGGAAGTATCACACCGACAGCTCCTCTATCACCGCCATCCGAAGAACAGGAAGTTCCGGAATCTTTTGCTACAGTTATGATGGATCGTACCCCAGAAGTACATAGTCTATGTGAACCTCTTTCGCCAGAACCAATTCCTTCACCAGAGCCCGACCTTGTACCAGAACTTGTTCCCGCACCAGAACCAGTTCCTGCACCAGAACCTGTTCCTGCGCCAGAATTTGTTTCGGCTACAACAGAAGAAATGCCGATCTCAACGCTAGGCCGAGGTTATTCCCATCCATCATGGCATGCCGGGGAGAACGTGCGTAACGTCCATACGTATCAATTGAAAGCTGCTCGTGAGCTTTTATCATCTCTATCTGCCGGATCCGAGCCACTTTCCAGCTTTACAAGCTATCGCTCTAGCACATCATCCTTCCTGGATTATCCAAAGTCATCGATTGGAGGAAGTGCCACGGTAACGAGTAATGCCAGTAGTAGTACCTTCCAATACCGATCGTCCAACGAAATTAGCACACTTCTGGAGAAAGGATTTTCCAGTTTACGATCGTCCAGTTTTTCTACGCTTGGATCAGATCGAAGTACAGACCGAGTTGGCAGCTCATACCTACTTTCGTCGACCAAAGTAACGGACAATCTCTCGACTCTAGGATCGGCAGGTACTACCTATCCGAAGATATTCACCAAAACGGCTAGTTCTGATCCTCGGCTAAATCCGGCATTGACTACACCGGAACCGCCAGCAGCGATTACACCGAAACGGAAGCTTTCTATCAATGAATACCGCCAGAGAAAGATGCAATCGTGCAGCACGTCAACGTCTGTAACGACAGCGGCATCGTCTTCGGCAGCAGTTACAAGTCCGGATGCCCCTTGTACCATCTCAACCGCGAGCAACTGCAGCAATAGCAGCAGCAGTGATTCTGGCGGAAGCAACCAGATCAGCAGTAGTCTCGGTAGCAATGACGTCAGCAGTTCCATCTGCAAAGAGCTGGAATTGGAACTGGAACTCGGAGATGAAAAGTCGTCGGCAATGGAGGACAGTGGTAGTAACAATTTCTCTACCGAAACAGCATCGAAGATGATAGTGACTTTCACCGGTACGAGCGAACCAAGCTCGACCGAGGGGACAGGTGAGTTACTTCAGGCAGCGTTTAGTTGTATGTTGTTTTAGAAACGAAACTTTATACTTTCAGTGTGAATCAAAGTACGTCGATTACCGATGAAGGATGGAACGGACCGCAGTTGAAACTGTGCCGAAAGGGGTCGAATCTGGCCCAATAGGCACAATTCAACGGAACGATGCTAGGGGAAGATTCTGGAGGTAATTTTCCTTATCCACATACTAGGCTGAATTTATTCGCACACCAACTATCAGTGATCTCTCATTGTTCCTATATTCATCCTACGATGAATCAGTTGCACGGATAAGAATCGGGGTACGGTGTGGGGTTTCGTTTCTACATAATTGTTTAGCTCTGACGGGTTATAAGTTTTTGAACTAAAGAGTCGTCAAAACGAATTAAGACCCGTCAAAACGAAATTAAGACTCTTCAAATGAAATTCACATCCGTCACTATCTTGAGATTTATACAATCTTGAAGAAACTTAAGATCAAAACACTCGGCAAGCGCTAATCAGAAGATTAATACCTCCGATTGCATTATACTGGGCCAAACGCATCTAAGGAGATTTATTCCAAAGTTTAAGGACTTATCAAAAAGAAGGGTGCATTTACTCTGCTGCCGTTCGAATGAGTGTAATGCCTTCTTAAGATTAGACTATTGTGCGATTAGAGCCTAGTTTGAAACCCACCGAAACATTTGATTGATTCTAGCCTTAAAAATGCCGAACCTTAAATAGTTGTTTTTATTTTTCTCGAATTTTCACAGTGCTTTGCATTTTGCCCCCGTATCAGCTTAACCAAAAAACCTGCAAGCTTGCCCGACACCGTTGGTAATCAACGTTAAAAGGGCAGCTACAACAACAAAAACAGGAAGATGACACACAAATTATAAAAGCAATTAGACGCAGTCTTGGACGGCACGCTGGTTCATTGTAAACTTGCCGGGAAACGTAGCCAACAGTTGCGGAGTGATACACATAGTGTTGTAAAAAATGATGAATGGGAGGAACATAGAGCGATAGAAGAAGTGCGTGTCTGCTGAGAGATCTTTTGTATTGTTTTGCCAGGAACAGTTTGAAAGGAAATATCTACTTCTTGTGGAAGTACAAGCTATTCATAGGATACATTGTAATTTTCTGATGAAGCTCCTAGGATTATAGTTGTAGTTGTAGTTTTGTATAGTATAGGATTAAGAGTAGTAATCGAATTGTGTCAGCAATAGATCCCGCGGCAGTTTCAGGTCATTTTCTTATGACGATTATGATGAAATTTAACAAAAGTGCGCGTGTAACATCCATGTAAAATAAATGAATTGTAAAAACTGTAACATTCGAACAATGTGACCTTTTCTCGTTTGTTTCTGCCCCGTTTTATTTTACTGATATTTGAAATATAGATATATATGAAAGTATTCAGTCAAGACAATGCTAAGTGCTCATAAGTTCCAGTAATCAGGACGTGAGTCGAAACTTTTACCAGTTTTGAGTATGAGTCGTCGATTTATTTAAACCCACGATAGTGTAGATCAGAAGCTTCAGAATTTTTCCACGATGCTCTGCCGGATTCTGTTGAACAGACTTGTTTATAAGCAAGTAGATCATAAAACGAGATAAATTAAATTGCGAAGACTGATAACAGATGTTGTGAAGCTGTATATTTTGTACATGAACTAGAAAGATCCAGTATAACTATCGGTCTATAACATTAGAAAGCGTAGTAGATCCCAAACTTATTTTTCTTGTGAATCCGATAGAGCTTCGTTGTTTTCTGCATTTGTTTCATACCAACCAGTGAATATAGTGTAAATAGTCAAAAATAATATTCCCCCAAAACCCACCTACTTATAGAGATAGCACTTGGAAATCCCTTACTGTAAATACATGAATGTGCTACTAATTTGCGAAGCAAATACATACAAACACCTCCCAGTTTGCGACTGTGAGGCAAAGTTCTGCGCAAAGCATGGACAAGATTCTACTCTTAATCAAAACAAAAAATCTACTTTTACCGAAATGTAAATTTACAAAACAAAATCGACAAACAAAACACAAAACGACAACAAACATGGTGTAAAATAGTACAAATAGCATGTATAAAAACTAAATTTAAAAGTAAACTGCTGAAAATAAATAACGATTAACAAGTCACTTAAAGTGGAAGATAAGCAAGTTTATAGCTAATAACGGAAGTAAAAAAATAACATGCATAGCTAATTTAGCTCGTACGTATTAACGTTAGCAGCACTCGCTGGTGAGAGGTAAACTAATGCTAATAAAATGACATCAGTACGACTAAACGCATTGATATAATGTAGTAACGGTCGCAGACGAAAAGGATTTTAAAATCAAAACAAACGCTATATCCTACCTGTACCTTGGTTTAATTAATGTGAAATTTAGAAAAAAAAATTGCCTGGAGGTAAGATAGGTACAGGAGAAAGTTGACCGTCATCGCGTATGAAAAATTAAAACAACTTTAAATCTTACCAAGCTAAGCAAATTTAAGCATTAAATTATTGACGCTAAAAGTAAGTTATTAACTAAAAACAACATCAAACCATTTATGGATATATGCTCATTCATCCGCTCATAGCAAATGAAAACGCAAATTAAAATCCTACGAATACAGAAATACGAACAACCTCCCATGGAAAAAAAGCATACCTTTTTGTTGTTGCTTTGTATCGATTTTCTTTATCCCGCTATCGTTTAGGCGATGATGATTAACCACGGTTAGGACGAATAAAAAGAAAGCCTACTTTTTAAGCTTCAAATTTTAACTCAAAAATCAAACAAACAAAAAAAAATCTCGAACAAATGCAGTGCGTTTGAAGAGCAAGGGAACATTTGATTCTCCTGAAAGTTGGAGTGTGTACATAACAAAGAGCGACAAGACACAAAAAGGTCCCGCTACTGATAGTGCTATTAGTGCTTTTCTCACCTATCTTGTAAACTAAGACAGAGCGTAGTGGAAATTAAGGAACATTATTCTGTTAGACACATAAGGTAAAATAATGCAAGCGCTAAAACCCAGAAATTGGATACCTATTGCAAGAATGATACCCATAGAGTATATTATGTTTAAATGTTCTTTTTTGTATATTTATATTTTTTAAAATACGGTCTAAGTTTATTGAAAAACGAAAAAATGCAGAAAAAAGTAAATTACACATGTAATATATATACAGACAATGATCATGATCATGATTGAAATCAAGAAATATAAAATCAATTGAAAAAATGTGTTGCTTGGGCCTTCAATATTTACTTTTCTCGATGACATTATCGCTAGATAGAACATAGGGAAATTGTTGAAACTTCAAAGAAAATCTACTTACTAAACACCCAAAAAAAAAAAAAAAAAAAAAAGTTTTTCAAACATTTTAAAATATTAAAAAAAAAAAAAAAAAAGAAAAGGAAGAAAATTCCCCAGACCTCACACAATCCCAGGCAAAATGGTCTCTTCCAAGTCTGGTTTTTCTGTTTTTTAATTATTTTTTCCCCCTTTCACCCGGGAGGGCTTAATCTCATGCTTGTTGGTCTGCATGGGAGACTAAGAATCGGACCAGTAGTGAAAGTATAAGATATTCTTCATTTCTATTTCTCGACCACGTCGTAGTACGTTTATATAGAGGCACTGTTACTCAAAAAGATTGAAATTTCACATCAAATAATTTTTACTCCTCCATTCATACACCCCCCGTTGAGTCAACCTCAACAGAAGGCATCAAAGCAACCTTTGCTACGGCTCGCTTCTTGTAGTCTCCGCTCGTCGTTCGAACTGTCACCACTCTTACAGCACCATCTTCACCTGGGTGAGCGGCAACAATCCGGTCACGTCTCCACTGCTGTGGGGGTGCATTATCGTCCACCAGAACGACCATAGAACCAACCTTATACTCCTTCACGCCGCTGTTCCATTTTTGGCGTCCTTGGAGGCGGTGAAGGTGTTCACGTGATCACCTACGCCAAAAGTGCTGTTGCATCTGTTGAATATGCTGCCACTTCTTCAGCCGTCCTGCATTCTCATCTTCATAATACGGTTCCGGTAAGGCTACACCAGAACGACCGATTAAAAAGTGCGACGGCGTAAGCACAGAATAGTCGCTTGGATCATCTGACATCGCAAACAAAGGTCGCGACTTAAGTATGGCCTCTGAACTAAAAAGGTGCTCATCTTTTCGTACGTAAGTCTGGTCTCTCCAACAGTTCGCTTCGGGTGGTATTTCATCGATTTCACCCCCGCTTCCCAGATTCCACCAAAATGTGGGCTTCTGGGGGGGATGCCTTTAACACTACAATACTCCTTTATTTTCAGTTGATGCAGTTGATCCTCAAACAATTCCTTCAGAGCAGCTAGTTCATGGTTGGCACCAACGAATGTAGTAGCGTTATCACTGAAGATATCACTAGGCAATCCTCGACGACTGGAAAACCGTTGTAACGCAGCAATGAACGTGTCACTCGAAAGGCTTGATACTAATTCAAAGTGAATGGCTTCCATTGCCATACAGACAAAGACGACAACGTAAGCCTTAAACAGCTTCGTACTCCTGCCTCCAAGCTTCAGCAGAACTGGACCAGCGTAGACAAAACCCCCCCCGGAAAACGGGGGCGCCGGGTTGACTCGAGACCCCGGAAGGTTTCCCATAAACTGGTCACCTGGTATAGGACGCTGTCTAGCACACACCTGACAGTTTCTTGATTCTTCAGTGGATTTTCTTGATAATCGACTTCGCACGCACGGGCCAGTATTGTTCGCGTACGATCGACAACAATCCGTTCTGTTCGACATGAAAATGCTGCAAACACTGAGGATACTGCAACTTCGAAAACCATACGTATTTACTTTGATTTTTCGCTACAACATTTTAGTTTGAAATTCATAGTTCTAAACTATGAATAAGATTTTTTACCACCAATCAGCCAATTATGCATATCATATTACAAATGCATCAAATTCATCAACCCTCACGTATGAAAAAATGCTGTAGATGTATAACATCCATACATAGTTCTTATGAACATCATTTCAGCGAATAATGAAAATCATAGCTTTCTACTTATAATTTTCATAAAGTTTGTCAATAAAAAAAGTAGAATGTGTATTCCATATTGTGAGTCATAAAAAAGTGATTACTTCAGAAAATAATAAATTGTGAACTTACATTTATTAGCATTTGCCTTTACATTTACATCTTATGTTTACAACCTATTCTATAAATTATTCAAATCGAATACCTTTCTTAATCTAAAAAGATTCTTGTTATCTATCAAATATATGGTGAACGGTGGACCGTCAATTTGACCGTGAATCTAACTTAATGAGCGTAAAATCGTTTGTACGTTCTTTTCCTTCTATAGCTACATAGTGCAGATTATATTTTACAAAAACTATTCTTCTCCAAAAACTATTAACTTGGCCGTTGCGGGTGTTCCTTGTTCACTACACAGTGCTCGAAACTTATCCAAAGTCGCGTTTACATCTTCATTTGTCTTGCAAAATAAAAATGTATCGTCTTGAGCAGTCGTAATAGTAATAGCCTTCACGGGAATAAGAAAGGTGTTTAATCCAAGCAAATCTGAAAAAAAGTACGATTCGTGAGAAAGGCAAGCAAGTAAATTATCTTGATCAATTCAGTTACCAGTAAAGAGTTTTGACGTAGGACTACGTCTGTGTTTTCAATACTGGGGTACACGTTCGAATTGCGAAAATTTGGAGCGTCACGAAAAATATATAGGTTTTGAACGTTAATAACTAAATCATTCCACGATTGATTTCCAAAATGTTTGCACCAATCGATCGGAACATTTTCTACGCTTCGATTTAAATAATTCAAACTATTGATTTTTAACATGCAACTAATAAAATTAACGCAAATATGAAGTGATGTCTTATAATATCGATTTTTCATAGTAAATTTACCAAATACACAGTACTTTCCTCGCACAGACTTCATATTTAAGTAAGGAACGTCTCCTAGGCCAAGAATGTTATATAAGGGGTACACCTTCGCATTTTGATTTAGTTTTCCGGCGGTCGTGGAGCTGTGCAGAGTAGGATCTGCAGTTGGACGAGCAGTCGCTGCCCAGAGAGGCGTTGGTGCAGTTGGCTGTTGTTGCCGATGCTCTTGTCAACTTCGCTGCGAGAAAGATGGCTGCTGAAACCTACTAGTTGGCGGGAAAAAGCCGCCCGTGACAACGAGACAAGAATCAATCATCCCACGTCACCTGCAGATGGCCACCCGCAATGAAGATGAGATGAACCAAGAAAGAAAGTCCATGTTCAATCGCGAACTGTTTCTCCCCCGTCAACTAAATCCGTCCTTTTCAGGACGACCAAATTAGTTTGCCAATTAAAGAGTTTATTTGGTTGAAATTTTCTCTTGTGCTGTTTGAAATTAATTTCAATTACCGCGCGCCGGCTGAACATAGCATTCATTAAACGTCGGGTCCCGTAGTAAATGACAAAGAACGTTGAACAACCAACGTACGGAATTCGAGTCGAACTGCGTCACTTCAGACCGACCATGTGGTTGAGTTCGTTGTAGTTCCTAGCTATGCATAGCGGATTAGTTGCTGGCGGTGGAAAGCAAATTAGGAAAGGTTCGGTTAAGAAAATCATCCGTCTTGCGTGTAATAATTAAAACTAATGATTGTGGCGCAATAACTGAATTTCGTCCCCTTTGATGCTATTTGTAACACATTGCCTTCGTTGGTACCGCCTTCTTTCGTGCACTAGCATCCGATGCTTTTACCTAACAGCTTTTAGCAGAACATTTTGATTCAGTCTTACGACAGTCGTTAAGCTGTGCAGTGGCTGTAGGATCAAAGTTTGCGGCGGCGAGCAGTCGTTGCTCAGAGAGACGTTGGTGCAATTGTCTGTTGTTGCCGATGCTCCCGTCAACCTCGCTGCGAGAAACATGGCTGCTAAAGCCTACTAGTTGGCGGGAAAAAGCCGCCCGTGACAACGAGTCAAAAATCAATCTTCCCGTGAGATGAACCAAGAGAGAAAGCCCAAGTTCAATCGCGAACTGTTTCTCCCCCGTCAACTAAATCTGTTCTTTTCAGGACGACCAAATTAGTTTGCCAACTGAAGAGTTCGTTTGGATGAATTTTTCTCTTGTGCTGTTTGAAATTAATTTCCATTACCGCGCCCCGGCTGAACATGGCATTGCTTTAAACGCCGCGTCCCGGAGTAAATGGCAAAGCGCGTTGAACAACCAATGAACCAACAGATCCATAACTATCTTCTACGCGTTAAAGATAGTGGCCCTCTCAACCATCGTAGAAAATACAACCGGGGCCGTATCATAATTAAGAGCCACCAAATGCTTTCTAAAGAGTGTACAATAGAATTTTCTTGGCCCTTTTCAGGACTGACTTAAATCAATTAGCAGATGGCCCTGACGTGTATGGGAATTAGATTGCTGGGTAGTCCTACGTCACCTTTGCGCACAACCCCATTGGGCTGTACCTTGTAGTTTTTCGTTTCTAATTGTTTCAACGATGAGCTTTGCTGACGGGTCCTTTGCATTTTTTGCATGTAGCTTCCGATAGGGTTGATAATTTGTTCCCACTTATTCAGGCCACCAGATTGAGTTTTCAAACCTAGTAGACGATAATCCGTGTCCAGCTATGGTGAAAAAAAAAATGATTGGTTGAGTGAAATGTTAAGATTGTTGACCAACATTAACAAATGCTTACCAACTGATATCCATATTCCGTATACAAATGAGGAAATGTTTGCAATACGGTAGAGCTTTTATTATATTTTCTCAGGTTTTCTTTTCGAGCATCAAACGACAGTTCCCATTGAGAAATGACAGTCGACCACGGCGAGCGGTTTAATTGCAGCCATTCAAGGGCACTGATAGCCTGATGTGGTATTTCGATTTTACTCGATTTGGTTTTTTGAATAACACTCAGATGTTCTTCTTCCTCTCTTTCTCTTTTGCGCTCAGACTGTCTAAGATAATTTATCCTGCTGTATAGCTTGCCTCCTGGATTTCCTTTTTCTTTGGAGATAAAGTAAGTCGCCTAGAAAAGCATTATAAATTTGAATATGTTTAAATAGTGGTACTATCAATACATTATACCTTCGTTTCTTTTGGAAAAACTTTTATTATGTCGTCCGCATAAACTTCCAACTGATCCGCAGTTGTTTTCTTCTTCTTTTTGAGGTGCAGTCTAGCAATGATATCAGTCAGAAACTTTTTACTGGCGTCCGACAGGTCTAATTCAGTTGCATTTTTCAGGATCTTGGAACCAACCACTGTTTTCTGCAGCAAGCTTTTGAGCACATTCGGTGAGAAGTGATAGTTCGAAAAAGGTGTTAATCAAAAAAATAAAATCGGAAGGACATAGCTTAGTTATGTCCTGTTCAACATACTGGGTTCTCAGCAGGTTCAGAAACGTCTTGCGGAACTTCAACGCATGCGTTGTGGATTGGGTTTCCTGTAAAACTACAGAGTCCTCAGGCTTTGATCCGGTGTCAACAGCATCTTGGGCATTGTTCAGTTCGTCCTACATGTTAAACGCATATTCAAATGTTATGATTTACTGGACACATTTTCTCTGTATTTTTAAATGACTTATCCCATTGTTTTTTTCCACTGGTTCGGGTTTGACCGCTGGAATCCCATGAATTGTTTCCGCTTTCTGTTCCTCGGCTTCTGGCGAAATGCTATTATTCTCGTAAATTACTACCGCGTTTTCAAGACCCTGAAAGTTTTGAAGATCAATACGATATAAATATTCGTTTAGTTGCATTATTTTTCATTATAAACATACATTACGGATTCGCCAGCTTGAAATCCATCTCCAAATTAAGTCAATTGACCACTCAACATCAGTTTGCGAAAGGGCATCGGATATTTGACCTTTGGTCCAACAAAAAAAGGGCGGTTGTATCCACTCCACACTCTAATAATAAAAATTGAACATTCACCGTTAATTAAGTGCACAATAATTATGAAAAACATTGATTCGAATGAAAAATACCTCCAAATACTTCCAAAGCACTAGCCGGAATCGGAAGATCAGCCAACAAATCGTCTGCGGAAGCCATTTTTTTTTGTCCCTCACTCTGCTCTTCTCTCATATGCGCCACGTATGATTTTTTTCACACAAGACACAACTATGACTCTCACTACACTGACGTATGAAAAGTACACGATTAGCGTATACAGTACATAATGCGTCTGAATAAATTTTATTTTATTGATATGAAAAACATACGGCAACTATGAAATTACTCGAAATGGAAAAATTAAGCAGTTCATAAGATTTGACTTACGATATTCATGAGTGCAGTATCCTCAGAATACACGCCCCCCCCACACCCCCCCCCGAAATGGGGTTTTTCCCGGTACCCGCCCCTTGGTTTTGCCTTGCGGGGGAAGGGCCAAATTTTTCAACAGCCCCCACCCCCGAAAAAAACCCCCCTCCCCCAGGAATGGTGCCAGGTTACGCAAAGGATGTCGATGAATCGAATTGGATTGCAAAGCCTTCAGCAGATCACCAAAACATTCACGCTGGACGACGAACAATATTGATGTTTCTGCCTTCTTGATCTCGTCTGCCGTGATGTCACCGAAGCCTTGTTTCTTGTGGACCTTAATATCGATGTACCGATGTACGTATACCCACGCTCGCTGCATCCTCAAGTAGCTGCTCAGCCTATTAAGCACTATAGCTGGACCAGGTTTCTCGACTGCGAATACTACTGCTCGCTTAACCTCCGGAATAACCGATTCTTCCAAAGTGTGTGCCATAACAACGGAGAACCGTTCCACCATAGTTCTCTTTGCAGCAAATCTTGTGGTAACTCACCTCTCGATATTATATCTGCTGGGTTGTCGGCTGATTGCACGTATCCCCATTGGTAATCTTGCGTCAGCTCCACTATCGCAGCAACCCGGTTGGCGACGAATTGGTTCAGTGACAGCGGAGATTTTTTCTGCCAACACAAAACGATTTGAGAATCGCACCACAGCTTTACGATATCGAATGGAATTTGCATTGCCGACACTACCTTTCGCACCAGCTCTGCCAACAGCAACGCCCCAAACAGCTCGAGTCGTGGAATCGTCGTCGGTTTGAGTGGCGCCACGCGCGGATTGCTTGCAACCAGATTAACATAGATGGTACCATCCCTGTTGATGCTCCGTACATACACGACCGCTCCGTAGGCTCGCAAAGAAGCATCCGAATATCCATGAAGCTCCATCGTCACTGTTGCTTCTTGAATCACAAATCGTGGTTTCCGTATTTGGTTCACAGCTGGAAGCTGACTTCGAAATTGGTTCCATTTCTGCAACTGCTCTTCAGGAAGTTCTTCATCCCATTCAAGCCCAAGCCGCCAAATGTCCTGCATCATCAATTTCGCCGAAACAATGATCGGACCCAAAAATCCAAGCGGGACAAAGAGTTGCCCGATTTCCGATAGCACCTTGCCAATGAGGCCCAACTTTTTGATGCTGCTGCTCGTCCCGGTCGTCAAAGCTTACTTGCTTCTCCTGCAGTTCATCAGGAATCGCTTGCAACACCGCAGCACTTTTCGAGCAGAACTTGTGTGCACCGAAACCACCACGACGCAACAGCTCCCAAAGTTCCGTGTAGATTTGAATCACTTCTTCAACCGAGGATCGTCAGTCAAAAAATCATCGATGTAACTATCCTTGATGACGACTTGCTTCGCCAAAGGAAATTCTTCCCCTTCATCCGTAGCCAATTGAATCAATACCCTTGTAGCGTGATGCGGTGAACTTGCAACGCCGTATGTTACCGTTTGTAACTCGTATACTTTCAGGTTTCCATTGCTGTCCCACCATAGAATGAGCTGGTACTTACAATCGTCCTTATGAAGTTCCAGTTGTGGCTGACGGTACATTTTGGGGACATCAGCGGTTAGCACCACTAGATGAACGCAGAATCGAATGATAATAGAAACGATGTCACTCTGTACCGTTGGCCCGACCAGAAGAGTGTCATTCAACGAAATGCCAGTAGTGGTTGCGGCTGACGCGTCGAATAACACTCTGGTTTTGGTCGTCGTGCTTGAGGCCTTGTTCACAGCATGGTGGGGGATGTAGTACCCACCAACGATTGTTTCCGTGGTTTCTCTCATGTGGCCCAATGAAAGGTATTCAGACAAAAATGCAGTGTACTCACATCGTTTCGTTGGATTCCGGGCCAGTGATACCATTAACTTATCGAGACGCGTTCGAGCAACATCATAAGACTCGCCAAGTTGAACCTGCATACCGTTAAATGGTAATCGCACTACATATCGCCCTGCGTCGTCGCGGTAGTGAGTGGCCTTGAAATGCGTTTCAACGACATCTTCAGCTGCGCTGGTCATCCTCTCCGAACAAACAGTCTCAAGTTCCCAAAATTCGAACATCGTTGAGTTAAGCATTTCTTCGCTACGGTTTAGCTGGCACACACACGGGTATGATTTGGCTTTCCTGGTCGGCACCGATCCTTCTACGACCCATCCGAGTTCCGTTTCGGCAAGCGTTATGCCATGGCGGCCGAGCTTCAAACGACCTTTCTTGACTAGATCAAAAAAGATTTCGTTTCCGATGATCATGTCTATCTCTCCGGGTGTATGGAACATGGGGCCAGCGAAGTGTAGGCCTGACGACGGGTAGGTTTGACGTGACCCGTGGTACGACCAGGAAATCTAAAACGGATGAGGCGAACGAATTAGTGCAAGAAGTGAACTTTGTCGACAGTAGATACTTAAAGGGCGATACGGTCAAAATTTGGTCAATATCAACTTGACGTATTTCTTTCAATTTTGCATTTAAAAAACCTGAACACCCCTCATTTTGAAGGTGTGTGTGTGTAGAATGTTGCTCCTATTTTGATTTTGGAATTCACTCTTCAGTTGTCAAAATGCCGTCCAAGCAAGAAGAGCAGCGTATCAAAATTTTGCTCGCACATCGCGAAAATCCGGAGCTACTCGCACGCAAAGTTGGCAAAATCGCTAAAAGTTGCCAAATCAACCGTTACAAATGTAATTAAAGTGTTTGGGGAACGTTTGTCGACAGCCAGGAAGTCTGGATCGGGGAAAATCGAAAAC